>JAJPUD010006732.1:90018-101644 GCA_023553655.1 Myrmecobius fasciatus | reverse complement strand
CCTTCCTTCCTTCCTTCCTTCCTTCCTTCCTTCCTTCCTTCCTTCCTCTTTCTTTCCTTCTATGTCTCCTTTTTTCCTTCTTTCCTTCTATGCCTCCTTTTTCCTTCTATGCCTCCTTTTTTCCTTGCTTTCTTCCTATCTTCCTCAAAGGATGAGTTTTGCATGGCAAGTTTATCTTACCTACTGATATTTCTAAGTAGTAGTATTGAACTACTATTCGATTTGAAGTTATACTTCAAACTATCCATAAGGTATTTCTTTTTTTCTTACTATTTGATATTATACTAGTTAAAATTGTCAAAGTTTTCTTTGTAAAAATATAGCAATTGAAGCAAGAATGGCTGGTATTTATATAGTGTTTTTATGGTATAGAAAGTACTTTATATTTTTTAATCTTCATAAAAACTCAGGTGAGATGGATAGTATAAAACATTATTATACCCATTTTAAAATAAAGAGCTTGGAGCTTTAAACATCATATAAAATTCTACTGATAGCATGATACTAAAACCCAAGTTGTACACCAACCCCCATCCAATATTCTTTCTCTCATTCTATGATTGCTTCCTTTAAGACAGCATTTGTATTTACCTAATTTTAAGAAAATTATTTACCATGAAGTAAAGACCTTTTACCCGAAATTTGAAAATTCAATTTAAGTACATAATTACTCTACGTCATGAGAATGTAACTAAATATGTTTTTGAACTGTGGTTTTGGGTAATTATGCTAAGTGGTAAGGGCTTTTCATTTAGCATCCTATGGTCATTTTAAGTCACAATTTACAAAAGGATAAAAGCATATGAGCATAAAAGGCAATACAATATAACAGAAATAACACTGAATTATTGGTCAGAATATCCAGTAAAGAAGATCAGACATCACCTGGATCTAAGTCTTTTATTAACAATGTGAGTTTGACTGAAATCTGGAGCTCATTTCCCTTTTCTGTAAAATTAGAATTGGAAAAGATGATACGTAAGGTCTTTTCAGCTACTAATATTCCGTGATTCAACCTCCATATATTTCATTGCTGTTCTGTATTATAATACAGCCTTTAACACACAACAAACAAAAATAAATTGAGTTGGTATTGTTTCCTAAGAAGTCATTAATCTTAAATTTTTTTCAAAGAAATACTTCTAGCATTATGTTACTTCAAAACCATAGCTATTTCAGTAATTACTATATAAATAATACCATATGAACTTCGAATATCTTACAGTGACCTAAAGTGTGAAAAAAAAGTTGTTTAGAAAAATACATCACATAAAACACTACATTTAAAAGCCACAACTTTTGAAGCAACAACAAAGTATAAAAATACTTTAATTTATGAAACAAAGGGCTAATTTAAAAATTAAAAAGTCATCTAAAATTAATAAATCCAGCTCTCATGTTAAGTAATTTTTCTTTTCTAAACATCAAGGCAGGACCTTTTTAAATGATCAAAACCAAGAACCACAAAAAGCTTTATTCAAAGATGCAAGGTTCGAATTATCAAATATCTATGGTTCATCTACATTCTTTCACCAAGAGTGGATTCTTTTTACTGAGTCACAGCACCTTTAAAATTAAGGTTGTAGGACAATGGCATAATTTTGGACATTTTTATTTGGACATTATTACTTACTTTTGTTGAATGCTTTTTATCATTATTTCAGTATTGCTAAACATAGTTTATTCATCTGAGCCAAATCACTTAAATACATGAGGGTCAACTACATAATTATAGTCTTACTACCTCCTTATTCATATTGATTATCAACTTGCTATCTATCTTCAGAAAAAGAACTGATGGACTCTGAGTAGATATTGAAGGATAATTTTTTCACTTTATTTTTCTTGCTTTTTTGCAGAATAACTAATTTGGAAATATGTTTTGCATGATTTTATATGTATACTTTTTTTGTCTTTTCAATGACAAGGAGTGGTAGGAAAGAGGAAGATAATTCAGAACTCAAAAAAATTAAATGAATTTTAAAAATAAATAAATAAACATTTTTTGGGGGGTGTAGGGAGAAAGGGACCAAGCCTCAGATATAAAGCTCCTTGTTCTCCTTCTCCTCATATCAAAACATCAGAAATTGGATTGAGTCTAATCACATAACCTAGACTAATAATATTTAAAGAAACAGATAAACATAATTTCAACCTAGGATCCAGTCTTTTTCAGGACAGTAGAGTGACCTCTGATCCCAACTTCCCAATTCCCCCTCTCTCAGGAATTAAAGTCTCTCTTGGAGAAGAGACTAGAGATATCTGCCCTGCTTCCTTATGAATCACAGTGACATACCCATGCTACATATGGGCTATAGTCAGTCCTTATTATTCTTGGGCCTCAGAACATATAGGACCTTGTTACTTGAAAGGCTCTCTACATTTAGAAAATTGTGCTCTCCTCTGAGAAGAAAAAGTAAATGGCTTCAGTGTATTCCTCTTCATTTTTTAAATTATCAGACCAAAATAAATATTCTTTTTAAAAAAGTGGAAGGGTTTTTAATATAGAAGGGGAAAAAATGGGAAAATAACAGATAATTTTAAGTGGGGAATTCTGAAGTGTTAGAAGAGTGGAGAATGGAAGAATATCACACTAAGGAAAAAGGAAAAAAAAGAATAGCTGGAAACAGGATCAAAAACAAAAGTATGAATCTTCTTAAAAAGAAAGGAGATATGGTATGGAAAGAGGAGCTACTTGTTCTCCAAAGAACAATGAAGTCTATCTACCAGTGCCCTCAGCTAAGAGACCATATAGTAAAGAACCAAGAGAAACAGAGATAGAGACAAAGAGAGACACAGAGAAAGACAGAGACAGAGAAGAGCAAGTAGTCATTTGTAACAGGAAGGTTAAGAGTACTGAAGTTTATTGATCTGTTAAGAATAGAAAGGACTGTCTTTCCAGGGCATCTATCTAAACATAAGAGAACATGACAGCGCTGAAATTACTACCCATTTCTAAGGATTCATGAGGGCACAAATGATCCTGACAAAAAGAAAACACATTGTAAAATAGTGCTAAGTATTGAACAAGAAACTGTAGAATAAGACAAACCAATAACCACCCTCTACTGAAGACAAAGGAAGAAAAGAGAAAACCTTATCTAGGAAATAAACAACTAGAATGGATTTTTAAACTTTGACCTAAAAGAGAATAATGTTGATATTCTAGCTAGAAATAGAAATCATCTAATGAAGGAAGAGAACAAGGTATTTGTCTAGCATTAAACTGAAAAAGAAAGGGGAAAAGGGAGAGAAAAGCCATGTGCAAAAAGATTTCATATATGTCAGAAATTAGCACATAGTTCATTAATTGTTGAAGTTTTTGCAGACAACTGTGTCAGTTTTAATAAAATCTGAACTTTTTTTTTTCTTTGTCTTTGATGTCCTTCCCTTTCTCACATATGACCTTAAAGAGTTTGGTCTGACTAACCAATGTTGAAATGATTTTTAAAATGAAGTGTCTATTACCAAGATTATGACATGAAATTGGATCAAAAATTTACAAAGATTGCACATCAATATGTGTATCTAGGGCAAACGGACAATGATTTAGAAGAGAGGAGACTAGATTCCCTGCAGGGAATTGTAAAGCTAATTCAATGATTTGTTTTCCCCCAGAAACAAACATGCATCTCTTTAATACCAACTTTGTACCAGTGTTGCAAAACATAACAATCTTGAAAGAATTAAAAATGAGAATTCTCTGCAATAGACACACATGATAAGCACAAACAGGATGTAAAATATAATCAATTAGAAATTGAAAGAGTATGAGTAAAAGGAATATTAGAGAGATGTAAGAAGAAAAATGATTTGGTTCTGTGTCTTGGGCACTGATACTCTTGCAGTGTCAGGTGAAAGTAAAAAATGTATCTAGAACACTGAACAGACTTGTGGGAGTACATGGACAAGATTAGCATAGCATAGAAAGGTACAGATAAGTCAGTAAATAAGCATTTATGAAGTATTCACTTTGTACCAGCTACTAGGAATACAAAGAAAGACCAAAAGAGAAAAAAAAAAAGTCCCTCTCTCAAGGAACTCACACTCTAATCAAAGAAATAACATAAAAATTAAATGCAGTCAGGCTGTATGAAGGATAAATTGAAAATAATTAAAATAAAACTCTAACATTATAAAGCCTTCTTGAAAGTAATACTTTAGCTGAGAAAAGAATATTCAATACTTGTGAATGTGGAGAAGTGTCTTGTTCAACTTTCCATCTCAGAGTCACTAGAAGTCAAAATAATAGGGTAGGGGAAGTGAGGTGTATTAAGTCTGAAAATCAGAGGGGGGGAGACCCTCAAAAATAATAGTGATGTTAGAAAATGGAGGAGTTTATGGCAAAAGCTGAATTCAATTTTTGATATGTTAAGTTTCAGATGTCTATGGAACTTTTCTAGTTTGAGATTTCTAACAGACAGCTGAAAATGAGAATCTAAAGGTCAGCAGGGTTAGAGATGGATAAGTAGATCTGAAAATCATATATATTGAGATTATATTTAAAGCATGGAAGCTGATATCACCAACTGAACTAGTACTGAAGGGAAAATGCTTAGGACGGAACCCTGGGGTACACCCAGCTTTAGCAGTTATGACTTATATGAATATTCAGCAAAGAAGATTAAGAATGAGTAGTCAGATAGAAGGGGGGAGGGAACCAAGAGAGAGCAGAACCCTAGAGAGAAGAAAATATCAAGGGGAAGAGAATGATCCACAAAATCAAAAGCTGCAAAGAAGTCAAAAAATATGCAGGATTTAAAACAGCCATTAAATGATGTGGCAATTAAGAAATTACTGACAACGTTGGAGAGAAGAACAGTTTTGTTTGAATAATGAGATGCGATCTTCATTTTTTGAAATCAAACAACTGGACCAGATAAACTCTGTTAATGAGAAATGAAATATTGATTACATGCTGATATTAACTCATTGTTAGTGATACTTGAAAGCTCATGGGGAATAAGAGATGTGTTTTGGGACTGGAGAAGAGCAAATCTTTTTCCAAGTTTCAAGAAAGGCAATAAGGGAATTTGCAAACTATAGATCAATGTTTGATATTGATACCTAGTAAATTCTAGAATGTATTATAAAGAAGTCATAAGTAAACATCTTAAAAAGAATAGTAATCTCAAAAAAACAGATTATGTCATACTAAATGTATTTTCTTTTTTGCTTATGTTAATAAACTGGTATTTCAAGGGAATGATGAAAATAAACTTTGCCTAGATTTTAGCAAAGGATTTGATGACATCTCATGCTATTTTTTATGACAAAGGTAGGCTAGACAACAGTAAATGTTAAAAAAATTAAAATGTTCTTATAAATAAATATAAAAGACAAAAAATTCATTCATTAATGGTTTAATGATAGTTATGAGTGCTGAAGAAGTCTAACTTCACCCTGAATGTGGCTAAATCAGCACAAAGTTAATAAGTCATACGAGTTAAAACAAATGTACAGAGTAAAATATAATTTAAATATAGTTGTAGTTATGATATATTCCTCTAGTAAAGTCATTCTATGATATAGCATATTGATATAATAGTGACCCTGGGTTCTTGAAGGCTCTTGTATTTGAGCTGAAACCTAGCAATTAACTCAGTGCCAGTTATTTCAGAAATAGCTTAATTTCAGAGAAGTTAATGATCAAAAGGTTGGTCATAAAGTGTTTTAACAATTTTTTTTAACAAATGAAACACATGAAAATCCCCTACCAAGGGACAGAAGGGTTCTAATCTGCATCTCTGGAGGTAACTCGACTCCCCCAGCCCTCCCAACAATTAAATCGAAGATCTTTGAACTGTTGAAGTATGACAATTATAACAGAATTTAACACAGCTAAAAATGAATAGAAAACCACTAGATAGATCAGATAAGAAATTTTCTTGAAAGCAGTAAAATCATTTAAAAAATAATATAGTTGAAAGTGCTTTGGATTTTGGGGCAGAGGACTTACATTTAAATGCTTCTTCTCTACTAATTACTACATGAGTTTGAGCAATTTCTTTCTCCTCTCTGAGCCATAGTTTCCTTATTTAATAAAGGATAATACTAGACAATTTTTGATTAGGTAGCAGTGGAAAGAGGGTTAGATTTGGATTCAGAGAATCTAAATTCTGTGTCTTTGCTACTTAAAACCTATTTAATACTGGGAAAATCGCTTATCCTCTCTGGTCCTCAGTTTCTTCACTTGAAAAACAAAATGATGGTCTCTAAGATACCTGATAATTCTAAATTTATGATTCAATGACTCAAAAATATAGTGTCCCTTTCCCCCAAACTGAAAAATTGAAATTATATTTCTGCATACATAAGTACTAATAAAGTCTGCCCTAAGTTTAGTTATCTAAATTAAAGAGATGTTTCTTCTTGTTATAAATAACAGCTGGATGTTGCAAAGAATAAATGTAAGAATTAACGGGTGGGCTGTACACAAAGTTAAAGGGCAAGAAAGAGATGTATATAACTGGGGAAGTAATGTAGAAAATTACTTGTCATTAAATAGCTGAGTGATTTCTGAAGTAAATTCCCATGTAGTTATTGTACAACTTCAATATGCATTTGAACCTACTGAAATACATATGTAAATGGTAAACTAATCTCTTAAAATATTATAATGATTCAATCATTTAGCAATATAAAACAGTGATAGCTAAAGATTAATTCAAAAACATTGAGGATTTTGTCAGGGTGTTGATCTATATTCATCCTCCTATTATGGCTTTTTCTTAATCTCAGTAAAACCTTCTTAGACCTATTGCTTCATATTAGATATAATGCATGTATAGAGGTACATTTATATAATTTAAAACATATTTTTCCTGGTCTTTTGGGATAACTTCCAGTGGAGATTTAGTTCTATTCCTCATTCTTAAGTTTTAACTATAAAAAGGGAATAATAGTTGTTGACAACATGGATTTATCAAGAAAAGGCATATAATTAAACATTTCTTTATTTCACAGAGTTACTACACTCTTAGATTAGGAAAATTTTTATAAAGGTTACATTTGACAAAGTCATTGATGTTATCCTTAACATACAGGAATGAAAGTAGTAAATTATATTATATATATTCAGAACTAGTTGAACAATCAGTCCTAAAAAGTAGTCATTAAAGGGTTGAGATCAATTGGGGAGAGTTAGGAATAGTAAAACTTTAGTATAATGTCCTCAAAACATATTTATGGCACCATATTGTAGTATATTTTGAATGACACACATGCCATGAATATCAAATTTGGAAAGGACAGACACAAAGCTGAACTATGTGTACATGCATGTGTGTATCATAAATTGGAAGACAGAATGAAAATCTAAAAGTGTCTGGAATGGCTAAAACAATAGATTACATCTAACAAGAGGAAATTTAAAGAGATAAATGTAAAACTTTCCATTTGGGTTATATATATATATATATATATATACATGTATATATAACTATATCTATATATACAGCCCACAAGTACAAGATAAGTGAAAAAATACTCATGAGAGAAAGAGCAAGAGTTTCAGATAGCTGTAAAATCAATATAATACTACTACATAACATGATAAGACAAAAAAAAAGCAAATGTCATCTTATAATGTATCAGGAGAGGTATAGTGTTTAGGATGATAGAAGTATATCAGCTTCATTTTACTCTCATCACACCACATTGAGAATACCACATTTTACCAAGGAAGTTGACAAGGCTGTCTAAAAGAGAGGAACTAGAAATAATGTCATATGGGGCAGCTAGGTGGCGCAGTGGATAGAGCACCAGCCCTGAAGTCAGGAGGACCTGAGTTCAAATCTGGTCTCAGACGCGTAACAGCTGTGTGACCCTGGGCAAGTCACTTAACCCCAATTGCCTCAGCAAAAAAAAAAAAAAAAGAAATAATGTCATATGAGGAATGACTAAATGAATTAAGTCTATTTAGGCAGGAAAAAAGAGAAAAGATACATATGTTTGCAGCTTTTAAGTAGCTGAAAATCTGTCATGTGAAAGAGAAAGACTCACTCTCCTTGGCTTCCAATATGCTGAAGTAGGAATCATGAATGAAAGATGCAAAAAGTCAGGTCAGTATAAAGGAAAACATGCTCACACTAAGCCTGTCCAAGAGTACAATGGGATGCTTTATGAGGCTGAGAGTCTCCCTCAAACTAGCTCTTCTAACAAAGAGTTGTCAATTATCAGGGAGCTATAGATAAAATTTCTGTGAAAGTATATATGTTAGAGCACCTGTGCTACTTTCCAATACTGAGATTCTTTAATAGGTATAATGTTTTAAAATGAACAATATTCTTTGTGTATATCAGAGACTGCATTGTATAAAAGCACAGAAAAGATAGGGATTTTAAATAAAAAAAAGATTAAAGAGGAAATACTGAATTCACACTTTCCATTTTTCAGAAACATGGTTATCTCATTAGGCATTTGAAGGTATTCTCTGTACCTAAAGGCATATTCAATAATATCTCTCAATAAACTATGACTTGGATCTTTAATCTAAGATTATTAATTATACTACTACTCATTTATAAGTAATAGTCACTTCTATGACCTACTAAATGAAAAAACCTTAGGGAAGCTCAAAAATCCCTAATAGAGAAAATGAGTCACCCTATCAAAGTAACACTAGTTGTAACAGCCCAAAGCCCCTTTTTTCAGCCATAAGGAATTTGAATATCAACTACATTCTAACTTCCTAGGAGTCTTTCTCTCCCCCTCTCCCCTTTCATATAAATCAGTGCCAGTTCTAAATCCAGGAACTTCTTAGTCCAAGTCTCTAATACCTTATTTTGCTTAGAAACAGATAAAGATCCTAAAAGTACCATATCAGACTTTATTGGTTTGGGGAAGGAAATGCCCCATTCTTTCTGAGTTTCCAATTCTACCTGTAATAGAAGAACTGTTTCCATCATTCTCCCTGACTGACCTTGGATTTGTATCTTCCTAAAATAAAATTGGCTTGTTTTATTGTTGTTGTTGTTGTTTTTATGAACTCCATATTTCCTCGTATTGGACAATTGCTACTCTGAAGCTCTATGAGTTTCTGGTAAGAGATAATGATTGGGCCAGTTAAGTGGTGTAGTGGATAGAGCACCAGCCCTGAATTCAGGAAGACCTGAGCTGAAATATGGCCTCAGACACTTAACACTTTTTAACTGTGTGACCCTGGGCAAGTCATTTAACCCCAATTGCCTCAGCAATAATAATAATAATAATAATAATAATAATAATAATAATAATAATCCTTAAAGAATTAACAAGTCACAAATTTTTCATGTCATCCCTGCCTTCACAGTTCTCTTTGGACTCACCGAATTCTTATAGTATCCATTATTATTCTATTTATTTAGATTTTCACTATATATTCCTTTGTATTGTTATATTTTATTGTTTTTATATTTATATCTTTTATTGCTAACCTTTTACTTAAAGACATAGGTTTTAGTTTTATTTACTTTCAAATTGTTTATATCACATACTCTTAAATGCATCCCCAAAAATATTTATTTTAAGAATGGGTAAATGTCAACATTCCATATAAGTTCCTAGACTTTTATGGTCTAGCATCATAATTATTTCAGGGTAGTTGATGTGCAGTTTATTTCCAAGTTCCTTAAATCTTTAGTTACTTTTCCCACCCACTTTATGCAATGAGGAAAATAGACATGTCTAAGGAGCTGCAGCACAATGGATAATGCTAAAATATTATAATTTTTCATATTTTTATTGTCTCAAAATATACATTAATAATTTTTGACTTTGGGAAATCATATAAATGCTACTTCCAGTACAGGATGTAGTTCAAGATATGTAAATGAAAAATAATAGACATAAACAATAACCAAGTATACCATATCCAAGATGATGAATACCTGGTTTGAAACAAATATTACATAAAAGATCTAGAAACACAATGGATTGGAAGTTTAATATGATTTACCAATTGTTGGTTTAATGAAAAGTATCTTTCTATTTTTTGATAACAAAGTAAAAGGAAAGAATAAGAAAGCAATCCTATGTTTGGCATTAGTTAGGCCCTCATTACAACTTTCAGTTCACATTTGCGAATCAGAAGGCAGCAAAACAGTTTAAAGAGCAGGAGAACAAGCACCTTGAGAAAAGCTCCAAGGTTCTGGGATTGTTGGTTAAGGAAATAAAGGAGACTGAGGGCTGATTTAAGAGCCTTTAAATAGATGAAAGATAATTACAAGTAGATCTAATTTTCTATCTTCTATTTGATAAAACATGAGAAAGGGATATAAATTTAACAGAAAAAAAAACATAAAAAGTTTCTTAGATTAGAGGTTGTTAAACTTTTGAATAGGCTTCTGGTGAAGATTGGGGAGTTTTTCACCTTAGTGTTAGTTTAATGATAGGATAGAAATAATAAGATTGGGTTTAAAGAAAGGATGTTCATTATTATTATTCAAACAGGTGCTAAAATGCAAGCTCTAGCAATAAGCAAAAAAAATTGTGGGAATAAATATAGGCAAAGAGAAAATAAAATGATTATTTTTTGCATGTAATATAATGGTGTACTTAGAGAACCACAGAAACTCAACTAAAATATTAATTGCAACAATTAGCAACTTGACCAAAGCTGTAGGATATAAAATAAATCCATAAGTCCAAATCACAAGCATTTCTATACATTACCAACAAATTCCATCAAGAAAAATAGCAAAAGAAATTCCATTTGAAACAGCTATATATAATATAAAATATCTAGAAGTCTACATGCCAAGACATACACAGAAACCATATAAACACAATAACAAAAGACTCTTCAGAGAAAATATTTGAAAAGATACTAATTCTTCATGTATAGATCAAGTCAATATAATAAAAATTGCAATATAACCTAAATTAATTAAATATTAAGGGCTATACAAAGTACAAAAAATTGCTTTGTAGAACTAGAATATGAATAACACAATTCACCTAGAAGAACAAAAGCTCAAGAATATCAAAGGAATGGGGGGCGGAGCCAAGATGGCGAACTGCAGACAGGGTCCTCTGTGAGCTCCTGAGACCTTCCCTCAGACCCAGACAAATTGAGCCTCCAAATTGGTTCTGGAGTGAGGGCTCCACCAAACACTTGGACTACAATGCACTTCTATCAAATATCTACTTTGAAAGAATTTCTGAGGTCAGTTTTAGATGGGCAGGGGATCGAGCAGCTCCCAGCACTCAGACGCCAGGGCGCAGCCAGGGTGCAAGTCTGGGGCTGGGAAGGACCGGAAGATTTTAGGCTGCCAGGAAGTCCCTGGGAGATGCTTGGGCCACTTTGCTCTGCTTGTGGGCAGGTGCTTTGGCAGGTCTACCTTTGATAAAGGGTGGATTGAGAGCAGCTGAAAGTGTGGTCTTAGTGCAGATCTAGCCAGATCAGCCCCAGACTGGAAGTCAACTCAAATTGCCCGAGGGCAAATTGAAATTGCTGCTGCTGCAAAATTCCCTGCTGGTGACTGATACCTCAGCTGAAAATCATGAGCAAGAAGAAGAGAGCTCTCACCATAGACAGCTTTTACAGAGAGAAACTAGAGAAGTCCCCAGATTCTGAGATTCTGAAAACAATCCCAGATAAAACCACAAAGGTGGGCTTAAGCTGGTCTCCCTTTCAGAAGGCTTA
>JAJPUD010006732.1:67858-85018 GCA_023553655.1 Myrmecobius fasciatus | reverse complement strand
TAAGCCTTCTGAAAGGGAGACCAGCTTAAGTCCACCTTTGCGGCTATATCTGCGATTGTTTTCAGAATCTCAGGATCTGGGGACTTCTCTAGTTTCTTTCTGTAAAAGCTGTCTATGGTGAGAGCTCTCTTCTCCTTGGTCATGATGTTTAGCTGAGGTATCAGTCACCAGCAGGGAATTCTGCAGAAGCAGCAGCAGAGATTTCAATTTGCCCTGGGGAAATTTGCCGAGTTGACTTCTGGTCTGGGGCTGATCTGTCTAGATCTGCACTAGGACCACACTTTCAGCTGCTCTCAATCCACCCTTTATCAAAGGTAGACCTGCCAAAGCACCTGCCCACAAGCAGAGCAAAGTGGCCCAACCGTCTCCCAGGGACTTCCTGGCAGCCTAAAATCTTCTGGTCTGTCCTAGCCCCGGACTTGCACCCCGGCTGCGCACTGGCGTCTGAGTGCTGGGAGCTGCTCGATACCCTGCCCATCTAAAACTGACCTCAGAAGTTCTTTCAAAGTAGATTGTTGATAGAAGTGTGTTGTAGTCCAAGTGTTTGGTGGAGCCCTCACTCCAGAACCAGTTCGGAGGCTCAATTTGTCTGGGTCTGAGGGAAGGTCTCAGGAGCTCATAGAGGACGCTGTCTGCAGTTCACCATCTTGGCTCTGCCCCCCAAGAGAAAATAAATTAATGTAGAAATGAATAAAAAATATCTAATGCATTGTGTGTCAAGTACTTTGTGAACTAGGGACACAAATGCAAAAGCAATATAGTGCCTTGCCTTAAATAAATCACCTTCTGGTTGGAAAAAAAAAACAATACATATATAAATATGGTTATCAGGAAAGGTATTTGAGTTTCCTAAAAGTATCTAGTTTCAGGGCAACTAGGTGGCACAGTTTTACATAGAGCATCAGTCCTGGAATCAAGGACTTAAGTTCAAATCTGGCCTTAAACACTTGACACTTTGATATTTGTGTGACTCTGAGGAAGTCATTTAACCTCAATTCCTTTGCCAAAATTATTTTTTAATGTCTAGTTTGATGCGTGGAACCATAAGACTATTGACTAATATTGCATTTACAGCCAAAATTGTATTAAACCAATTATAATTACCAAGGGATAGAAAATTATCATGAGGTGGAAAGGAGATGTCTGTCCATTATTGTAAGAAAATGAAAATGAACTTGTAAAGTTAGAAATTATATCACTTCTTTGATTCTCTGCACATAAAAAAATAAGAAATGCTGACACTTTAGGAATAAAAAAATCCCCAAATTCCTATGAACCAGCAATGATGAACTGGGGAAAAAAAGTAATAATCACACATATGAATTATAAATTTATTGGTTCACTGAATTTGGTAAATAGAAAGCTGGGTTTGAGATTATAAAATTCTATCTAATTTTCCTTTTTTTATTTGTCAGAGTTTTAAGATCTAGATGCAAAAAAAATAAAAGAGGTTAAAGGCCACCTGTCGTAATAAAGAATATGAAGACTATACTTGTAAAGCAGAGTTCTCTCCACACCAGGCACCAAAGGATATCTTAAGACTGCTTTCAGATGGAAAGAAGGCTTAGCAAACACCATTACTCCCTCTCTCTATCTCCCACTCTCTCTCTAGATTTTGACTTTTAAAAAAAAGTAATTCTTTACAGCAGAAAGTTGTTGATATATGAGTTAACAAACTGTGAATAATGTGGACAATGGAAGGTTTTTTTTGTGAACAGCTTCATTTTTTTAAAGTAGATAATAAATTTCACACTAGATCCAAAAGTATCCTGCTGTTCTGTTTTTCTGAAATTTTTGATGCTCTCCTCTATATATTTAAATGTTTTATTAATGAATATTTCTATTATTTCTACTTTTTTGGCATTCCATCCCTATGCACCTTATAACTCTCTTAGCCACCTCCCCCATCCCTTAAATGAAAAATTCTCCTTTGTAACAAATAAATATTATCAAGATAAACAAATTCCACAAAAATTATATTCATTTTTATGTAACCATTTAAAAAATCTTATCAACAAAATTTATCATGCACTTACCATATTAAAAGCACTACATTAAATGTTAGCAATCCAAAGCTGAAAAATTACATAATGGCTGCCCTCAAAAACCTTACAGTCTATCAGATTAGGACATGAAATGTACATGTTGTAATACACGTTAGAAAATGGTAATGGAAAAAGACATCTAACATAAAACTAATATCTCCAACATAGTATTTGTACAATAAATATACTAATGAATTAATTTATAAAAGTTTTTTTTTCCATATTTTATTTTTATAGTCATTATTACATTTTATAGTTCTGCTTATTTATTCTGAATTAGTTCATATACATCTTCCTATGTTTCTCTGAATTCTTCCTATTTATAATCTGGTATGGTCTAACATATTGTTTACTTACCACAATTTGGTTATTTCACAATAAATGGATAATTACTTTGTTTCTACTTCAGTGCAACCACAAAAATCCCTAGTAATATTTTTATGTATATTTTAGCTTTCTGTCTATTATATCCTTGCTTTGATATCCATCTTTTACTAGAACTAGCAGTGAGATAGTTGTGTCAAAATATATAAACATCTTAATCACTTAAATTCCAAATTGCTTTCCAGAGTGGTTATAGCAAGTTAAAACTCTACCAATAGCATGTTTGTGCAACCTCAAGCTTTAATAAGGTACTAACTAAATCAAATTAATCATTTGAGGATGAAATTGATTATCAATTTCATGTTGAAAAGACTTTAAATCATGAGAAAATGAAGTTCTACCATTTAATACTGAATCAGTGCTTGAGTTTGAATTACAAGGTGTTGGATATTTATAGAAATTAAGTACAAGGCAAGAGATATTTATTGGAGGATACACAAAAGTAAGTGTTAATGGGCAGTCCTGTGCTGTTAGCTCTGAAGTGTCAGCTTTGTGGTTGAATGGAGAATATATTGGACTGGGGATAGATTTGAGACCTGCAGCTCTTCCAGAAGACTATTATAATAATTATGGCATGATGAGGGCCTGCGCTAGAGTAATGATAGAGTCAGGAGAAAAGAGGGCATATTCAAGAGACATTGCAAAAACGAAGTTGGCAGGCCTTAACAACAGCTTGGCTATGGGAGAGATGAGAAATGGTGAGAACAGGATGATTCTTAATTGTGAACCTTTAGGGCTAGAAGGATAGTGTTGTCCTCTATAGTAATAAGAAAGACAGGAATGGAGGAAGGAGGAAGGTGTAAGGAAAAGGACAATGAGTTCTATTTTGTATATATTACATTTAAGATATTTACTAGACATCTCATTTGAGTTTTCTGAAAGGTTGTTGAAAATGCAAGATACAACCTATCTCACAAAATACAAGTTCTTTTGAATTCTGGCTCAAAAACTGTTCATTAAAAAATTGGGAAGCCTTTGAAAACAGTAAGGTCATTATAAGTCTTATTTGTAATATATCCTTTTAAAATCCCAATTTAATTATAGACTGCATTGAGAAACAATGTTCAACAGCAACAGCAGGATTATATGATGATCAATTCTGACAGACATGGCTCTTTTCAACAGAGGGGTGATTCAGGCAGTTCCAATGGTCTTGTGATGGAAAGAGCCATCTGCATCCAAAGGGAGGACAATGGGGACTGAGTGTGGATCACAACAAAATATTTTCACTCTTTTTTGTTGTTGTTTACTTGGTTTTTTATTTCTCATTTTTTCCCAATTTGATCTGATTTTTTCTTCTGCACCATGATAATTGTGGAAATATGTATAGAAAAATTGCACATGCTTAACGTATTGGATTACTTGCTATCAGGGAATGGAGGAGAGAAAGAAAAAAATATTTTGAACACAAGGTTTTGCAAGGGTGAATGTTGAAAATTATCTATGTACATGTTTTGAAAATAAACAGCTTTAATCAAAAAGAGAGAGTAAAGGGGAGCGGGGAGAGGCAAGCAATGTTCAAACTTGCAGGGTCAGGGTTACCCTGGATTTTTGTTCTGATCAGACCACATCTAGAGAATCATATTCTGTCCTGGCTACCACATTTTAGGAAATACATTTATAAGTAGGATGGCAACTAAAAGATGTCTAGGGAAAGCAAAACCTCAAGATCATGCCAAATGAGGATTAGTTAGAAGAATCCGGGAAGCTTCACTTACAGAGGGAAAGACTGAAAGAAACATAAATAGATTGAAATATCTGAATGACTATCATGGAGAAGAGGAACTCAACTTGTTCTTCATAAGCATAACGAGAAGCAATGGATAAGTTTTGGCAAATTTAGGCTTGGCAGACAAAATTTTCTAATTATTACAACTACCCCAAAGTGAAGTAGCACGACTCAAGAGGTGGGGGATTTCATAGCACTAGAGGACTTCAAGCAAAAGCTGGATGCCCAGGTAATGGATACAGTGGAGAAGAGTTTCTTGTACCACATATTTTGGAGCAGATGTCCTACTTGGTTCCTTCCAACTTGAGTCATGGAACATTTATGTAGCAGCCATCTTGGAGGAATAAGGAAGGCCAATTTTTTTTGTTTGTTCATTTTTAAATACATTTTGTATCTTCTATTGGTGTGAAAGTTTATGAACTCATGTAAGTTTAAGGTTTTGGTGAGTTTAATTCTTAGTCTAAATATAGTAGTTTCTACTAATAGACACTGTTCTAATCAACAATTTTCAAACTATCAGGAGACAAAATTAAAGCAATAATGACCATAATTCAATATACTTTTATAGTTATACATGGTTTGAGGCAGAAATTTCATTTTACTTAGTTTTCTTAAAGAATTAAGAATTACATTGCCATTGTAAATCCTCAATAAGTATTTGCAAAACTGAATTGGAAGGAAATTCCAGGTTTTCCAGATTTTCAATATGTGTGTCAATTAAGATTGTATTAAGATTGCACTAAAGTGTTATATAATAGACACTTTGGATTCATAAAATCAACTTTTACTAAAGAGGATAAATTGCAATAGAGTGTTATACTTCAGAAAAGAAGTAAAACATAAAGAAAACTATCTTTGACAACTGCAAGTATTTTTGCCCCACAGACACAACATATTACATTGGATTTTGCTTGCACAAACAATCCTTTCTTCAAATTGGATTACTGTAAGAACACTTACCTCAGAGGAAATTGATAATAAAATCATTACCCACCTAGTACAAAACTAATTTTATTACTTTCAGGAAACAAAGGCAACTGAATTATGTGACAGAAATATTAGTTTAAGAGGTCAATGGATATCAGTATGTGTCATTTTGCAGTAGGCTCTTGGGGGCACAATTCATAAAAAATTATGACAGTTAGACTCATGGGATCAAAGTCATGACTCAGCACCTAAACTCCCTGTTTCAATAGCCCTAAGTTATGCAGTTTGGCTACTTGCTTGGTAGCTATTCTTCATATTCCCATAATAATTCCCATCACAAGAAAAAAAGAGAAGGCAGATGTAGTTTATAGCAAAAAGGAATAAGGATCTCAAAGACATATGAGGAACTTTAGCAATATTAGTATAAGTTTAAGCCATTTTAATATTAGCATTTAAATGAAAATATATTTTTGGGCACCTTTCTGATTTTTCAGAACTTTTATTTACCTACCACAATACATATTAATTTATATCAGGAAGATTCCTAATAACTAAGTCTCTGATCATTAACCATGTAACTGGAAAAAAAACTATGATAAATGGAGAAATGACTATAATAAATGAATCACACTATAACTATGAACCTTCTATCAAAAATATGTCAAGCTTCCATGTGTCTGATTATGCTTACATAATGCTATCTAACATGTATTGAAACATCAACACAAGTGAAAGTTTATACTAATTCTTAGTTCCATCATACAACTACATAATATATGCAATATTTCATATATAAGCCTATGAATACCATTAACTTGGAAAGAAACAGGGAAAAAATTTGTTTTTATGAAGTATGAAAGTCAAATTAACTGTCTATAATGAGACAATATTTGAAAGTGATATTTCTACAATTCTATGTGCAACAGTAAATTTTGTATTAGACTATAACAGAAAAAACCCCCACAAATATAAGACTTCCAAGTATGCCAATAGCAATATCATAAATCACTTGCCTTTTTTTTAGTCCAAAGATTTTTTTACAGATTTTTTCATACTGTAAGTTTAATTATATAAGATAATAGCAATCTCTAATCTTTTTTGACTTCCAGTTTAACAGCCACTAAAGGGAGAAAATAGAAGTAGAAGGACAGATGAATGAACAAAGTAAGAAGGCAAGAAAAGTGAAAAGGAGAGGAATTTTAAAAAGGGGAAGAGAAGAATACAATACTGTATTAAATATAATATAAATAATATTTGAGGCAAATACATTATGCTACTTTAAAAAATTTGAGAAATTCTTGGATCATCTTTTGCCCCATTGTAAAAACACATTAAAATTGAAGAAAAGTATATACATTTATAATTATATTAATCATAATAATTATATAATTTGTCAAAATGTTTCTTTATGAACTGTGACATGGTCCCATAGAAGTATTATTCTAAAATGCTAATTATTATGGGAAGACTTTTCTAAATACAATATTCAAATCAGATATGTCTGATACCCTCACAAGATGGAAAGACAAAGAGAGCTTTCAGTCAGTACTAATAGAAAGAGAATCCAAGCCCATGAAATCATTTAATTATATAAATAATCATAAGCATCTGCATACATGAGCACTAGATGAAGTAATGATCAGATTTGGATTCTAGTACCAACTGAGGTCCTAAGAAGCGATATGTTAAACAAACCCATCCTCATATGGCATTCAGGTGATGGAGATACAGAAGGTCATGTACTACAAGGATAAGGTGGAAGAGCTAGAGGTGTTTAACCTAGAGAAGACATTCATTAAATTATTTGAAGTACAAATAAATGAAGGATTAGACTTGTTCTGTTTACCCTTGGAGGGCGGAATTAAGAAAAATGAAAGAATGTATAAACATAGATTCTGTCTAAATATAAGAGGAAAAATGCCTTAGAACTATTCAGAAATGCTAGAGACCAACTGAGGAGTTGATGGCTTCTTCCTTACTGAAGGATTTCAACTAGAGTCATATTATCATTTGTCAAAAGTGCAGAAAGAATTAATTCCATTGCGGGTGCTGGTTGGATTAAATAATTGGTGAGATTTTTTGATTGTGAGGCTTTGAAATTAGACATCATTTTTCTCTATAAATTGAGGGAGTTTATTTAGATGATCTCAAAAGACTCTTTGAATTCAAAATTTGTCTCTCTATATTTGTCTGAGTTGCAACAACCCCCTATGGAACTCCAACTTGTCTTTCCTGACTGAGTTTATATTATTCCCTTTTATGCATTCTATATTGTAGACAAACTAGCTTATCTGTTACTACCCACATGCAATATACCACTGACAAACTCTTTTTACAATTTATAGTCTTGCAGGAATCCTTGGGGACAATAAGAGTTTAACTGAGCTGCCTAGCACCATAATTCCAATATGTATTAGAAGAAAGGCACAAACCCATTACTAATTTCCTGATTTATCCATTTCAACTAATCTTTATTAAGTTTATATCTGTGTTCGGGAATTTCAGGCATGGTGCATAAATAATTCTTTAAAGTTAGGAAGATCTGGATTTCCTACTAAAAGAACCCCATTGCCCTCACTTCAAGTTCTTAGTCCTAGAAAAGCAAAATTCAAGAGTAATAAAAGATTTGGCAAATGTAATTAATGAGCCACTAATCTTTAAAAGATCACAGGGAACAGAAAAGTTACAGTAGGATTAGAGAAGTTCAAATGCTATCTAGTTATTCACAAAATAGAAGAGAATGGAATCTGTAAAATATATCTCAGTGAATTTAATTTAAATTCCTGATAGAATTCTAGAACATATTTTTGAAATTGTTTTTTCTTCAATCAAACACACAAGATGCAAAAAATCTCAAAGGCAAAGAGAACTTATTAAATCTAAAATATTAGCTTAAATACTCACTATACACTCTCCTAGATGTAAAGGCCTTTTGTGGAATTATTGAAAAGATAATAAATTCCCATTTTCTTCAGAATTATACTGCTTGAGTAATTCATAACAATTATACATAACAAAAATTGGCAAGATCCAAATCTCTTGATCAGTCATGACATAACTTTAACTCTCCAGCCATTGGACAGTTTTGAGGTTACCAGTCAGTGATTACTTATGGAAAAGATGTAAAATGAATACAGAAGAGATCACATCCACAGTCATAAAGTAAAACAATACTAGAAGCTATCATGGCTGCTAGGTAGTTTGGGAAAGAGTACATTTCCTACTTCCTTGTTACATTCTGTTTTCAAAGTCCAAGGGGAAAAAAAGTTCATTAAAAGAGTTCCACTGAGTCAATTTTCCAGTATTTCATTTAAAATTGAGAATACCTAAATTCTAGAGGAATTTCCCATTGGTTATAATTACAATTTCTGGTCAAGTTAAAGAAATATAAAGTTAAAATATAAGATTTTGGAAGTGACTAGTGAAGGTACAATAGTTTTGAGCTTTTAAAATAATGAAGAAAATAAAGGAATCTCATAAAATGTTTGGAAAGGAAATTACATTGAATAAGCAATATACCTACAGTCAAGGGAGGTAATAGATTTTTATTTTCATGTAACAGATAATATTACTATTAAACATGTCCTAGTTACCTCTTTTGTTATAAAAAGATTGCCTGAAATTTTATTGTTTAAATAAAGAATCCTATAATTATTCCACAAGTGAAAAAACATCCCTGAATATATCATGTTGACAAAATTCATATTGGGAGGAAAATTATAATCATATTCCCTAAAAGAACTTGCAAAGTGATTTGCAGTGGAATGTTAGAAATCTTTTTATTATCATTAAACAAGTTATTTTAAACAAAAACAAATAACCGACTAATTTAACAAATCTTGGGTTGAATGTGCCTAATATTTTGTGACACTATAGTTTTGAATAAAGAATTTAATATATCTCTCACTTTTAAATCTGAATAACATTCTTAACTTTGACATGGAATATTTGGTCTTCCATATCAATCAAAATCCAAAGTGATTCTGTGAATAAATATGAATATAGCATATATAGGAAGAATTATTTATATATTACACAATGGCAATTATTTCAACAGTATCTCTTTTTTTAGGAATAGATCATCCTTTTGATTTGGGGCTTTGTTTTATTGTTTTGGCTTTTCTTTTATGTGATCAAATAATTGGAGTCTTCTACTTGAATTACCTATAAGACTAACATGAGCCCTGGTGGACCAGTCAGTATTTCACTGTATTGTCAGCAGAGAGCTAGGGCACACTTCTAGCTCAACTGAAGATACCTCTTTGGACAAAGATCTACACCTATTAAATTGAGCAAATGATTTCTTGATCACTGTTGCTATGCTCTTCCTCCAATAAATATTTGCTATCTTATTGGACCAAATTAAGTTCTCTAGACCCATTGCTATATATTTATAAATCAACATTGTTCTAGAATATATTGTTGAAAAAATCTAGGAACAGACAGTAATCATGAAGATCCTATATGGCTTCATCAAGAACAGGCAATAGCAGATTAATTTTTTTGTTGTTGTTGCCCTACTAGATACTAAGTGGGTAAATTAAGAAAATGCTATAGATATGATTTAACCTAGATCTTAGCAAAAGCTTTAACAAAAATCTCTCATGCTATTGTGACACAAATAGATGAATGTAGGCTACACAAAAGTACAATCAGGTAGATGCAGAACACGTAAAATGGTGAGATCCAAAGAGTTGTTAATGATCACTGTTAACTTGGGAAGAGATCCTCAGTAGAATACACTCAGAAAGTTGGAGTTTAGCCTTATGTTTTTTTAATAATTTTTCCAATTACTTGGATAAAGGAATGGATAGAACACTTACCAAATTTATAAATGCCACAAAACTAGGAGGGATAACTAAAGCACTTGAGAATAAGTTTCCCAAAGGAGTTTAATAATCTAGAGTACTGGGCTAGAATAGTAAGGTAATATTTAATAGAAATGCAGATAAGATTTTAAACTAGGCTCAGGAAATAAACTTTACAAATTTAGGACAAATGCAAAATGTCTAAAACTGTATTGAAAAGAGTTGAGAGTTTTAGTACACTAGAAGTTCAACATGAGTAAAGAGCAGCCTAAAAAGTCAATACAATTTTACATGACATTAAGAAAAGTAAAGTGTCTGGGACTACAGGGCAGGTGGGTAATAGTCCCACTGTACTCTTCTCTAGTCAGATTATAGTTAGTATACCGAATTCATCTCTGAGCATTTTGTTTTGTAAAAGACATTGAGAAGTTAGAAAATGTCCAACAGAGGTTGAAAGGCCTTAGATCATATCCTGTGCAGATGGACTGAAGCAACTGGGGATTTTTAGTGTAGAGTAGAAGATTCAATGGAAAAATCACAATCATCTTAAAGCATTTAAGAGTTATCACGGAGAAGAGATAATAGACTTGTTCTGCTTGTCTCCAGAGAGTTAACCTAGGAGCAATGGAATAAATTACAAAAATAGAAAAAGAAATTTAAGCTATTAGGGGGAAAAAATTCCAACAAGTAGAATAATGAAATTGTCATAATTAACAGCTTTTCCCTCTCAATAGATATATTTAAGAAAAGGTTAATGACCACCTGTTGAATATATGTAAAGGAAATATTTGTTCAAAAAGGAGTTGGACTACATGTTTACAATTTCCCTTCCAAATCTGCTCTTTTGTGCAATTAGTTCCAAAAATATCATATGATTTTCCCAAGGTTATTTATAGATATAGGTATTAAATAGTAAAGCTGAAACTGGCACCTGAGCTTCCTGGGCACTTTTTCTACTTTAATTCTCAGCATCTGGGGGCAAACATGGAGTACAAAGTGTTTAACTTACACAGGTTCATTTTATGTCTGGTCACCAGAGGCATATTCTGTGGTCCACTGCTCTGCAATAAACAGCTGTTTGATTATGCCCTGTGTTACAGAGAACATTAGATCTGTCTTCTGGGTTTTACAGGACATTGATTCCTAATGACCAGATTTAACACTTTAGAAAAATAAGAAAGGCATGAAGCAAATATTGCATGAAAATAAAGCATGCTCTTTGATTATTTGAAAGATTGCAGCTTATGTGCAGGAATATGTTGCCATCACAACCCATGTCTAAGTGAACTAGATATAGTTAGGGAAATATGCCAAACAAGAACCTTTAGAAGCAAACTGAATACTCCAAGGACAAAAATGATGTATTTTTCCATGGAATAATTAAAACAAGGATAATAAAAGCAAAATTTCTACAATAATATCTAGTCAATGTGAATTTGCTCTATGGATAAAGTAAATTTTCATGGCCTTCAGCCTTTGTTTCCTTAATAAGACTGCCTAAGTAAATGCTAATCACTATCATTTATAGAATGGAATTCATAATATAGCTACATTCTTTTACAAAATGTGCAGACTGTCAATAAATTATTTCCAACAGGTCCCTAGATGACCATATTATTTAAGTTAAAACTAGCAACATTTAACACTTCACTATGTGGATATTTATATCTAAAAATCAATGATAGGGAGGTGGGAGGGATATCCAATTCTGCTTCTCTGATATTCACATGGTAAATTTTCTCTTATCCTTCTTCCAAGAAATAATTTTAAATGATTTTACATTGATTATTTCTTTAAACATTCTACTCTATTACCAACTCCTCAAAAGTGTGAATTATATTAGAGAAACTTCATTAATAATTTTATCTGTAAAATTTTGCAGTCAGTCCTCCAGAATTTGCTTCATGAGCTCTGAATTTTACAATTTGAGTAAAATGCCATAGCCATAGAGGCAAATAAAAACATCTTTGCAATTGGAACATAGAATGCTTTTCCACTCAGTTATGCTTGTCTCCTTGTTTATATCTTATTGTCTAAATGAAGGGTTCTTAATCTTCTTTGTGTCATAGACCATTTTTGCAGCCTGGTAAAGCCCACAAGCCCATTTTCAAATTAATGCTCTTAAATGCATAAAATAAATTGCATAGGATTAAAAACCATTTATATTAAAATTGTTAACAAACTATAACCACATAAACATATTAAAGTTTTGTGATCTTTAGGTTATGAAATTCTGAATCCTGAATAGATGCATTATTTCTCAAACTAGTCCATCATTTCCCAAACTCTGTACTTTTTTTTGCATCTTTTTCATATACTACATTGTCCCTAATATCAATTTCCCTTTAGCTTCTCCTGTCCAGTGGTACTAATCCCCTAGAATCCCAGTTCAAACACTATTCCCTATGTGGTGCCTATCTTGAAGTCATTAAGAAGAAATAACCTATCCCTCTACTCTGAACTCCTACAGTATTTGATATCTAAAAGGAAGGTAGGGCTAGAAATGCAATTTGGACAATAATGCTCCCCAAAACATTTACAAACACATTTAAGTAGGACATAACACAGTTTTCCCTAAAAAAAATACAAAGTGGCCTCTTGAAAATAGGAAATTTATATCTTGCATACCACTGACCTATTCCTGGATTTGCTTGTATTATGCAAAATAAATTTACTTATACTATCTGCTTAGCCCAGACTAAAATGTCATATATACCAAGTCCTATAGCTGTAAAACATAATTAATTAGATGAAAGTCTATATATATTTTATAATAAAAAACGATATTATTAAGTTAAACTAATTTACAAGTGATGAAAGTATAACATAATTTGATGGGGAAATCATAGTTTTAAATTATTCAACAATAGATGAGTATTGATTTTGACATAAAACTAAAAAGCTTGTTAATATAGTTTTTATCAGTCCAATTGTTGAATATAGATTGTGAGAAAAAAATTGATTTTTTTCTTGTAAAATAAGCTATTAAGTCAAAACTGAATGAGAATAGCCTTTCTTCTATTATATTACAGATTGCTCCCAATTCAAAATGGCAAAAGGTGACTGCAATTCACTGTAAAGAACATTTTGTTCCCACTTTCAATTTCATTCTTGAAAAAAGTTATTCTTCTCTGACACTTGTAAATTCCAATATTTTCAAGTGTATCTTGAAGATATATTTTGTTAGATAAGAGATATGGTTGGATATAAAGTGAACAGAGAATCTGCTATTTTCTGTTTTTAATTGCCTCATTATTGTGCTCAACATTCAGCTCTGTAATTGAAATGAGTGAATACTGACAAGTAGTCCATCTCCATTTTACATATCTTGTACTATATATCCAGTATGCAACTCTTTTGATTTGGGGGCCCTATAAATTTTCAGACAGCTGCTTCACTATTGCCTCAATATATCACATTTGATTTATTAATATAAAAGGGAAAGTGATTAAGCTGCCACTTCTGAGGGAAATGATGTTCAGCTACTTACACATCAACTGTCTTTATCCAAAAGTCACTTGACAAGCCATATTTCCTCAAATTGCATAAATTTGGTGAGTTTGTGTGATCTTAAAACCTACTTCTCTGTTATAATTATGACTGTGTCAATAATACAAAAACATATGAAAAGGTATGACTTTTTCACTTATAGAGCAATGGATACATATAAAATTAGAAATGTGGAGGTTTAAGTCAGAAATTCATCTCTTGATCTTGAGCAAGTCATCTTCCCCTTGAACCTCAGGTTCTAGATAAAACCATAACAATAGCACCCATCTTTCTCTAGTGTTTTGGAACTTACTAAGTGCTTTCCTTTTTACAAAAAACTAATGGGCAGTATAACTATTACTATCCATATGAAACAGATAAACAATTCAAGGCTTTAGAAAGGGTAAGTGCTATGCCAAGAACTCAGGATTTTCTGATTTTAAATCTAGCGCACTTTTTTTGTTTTTTGCATCATGAAATCATATATATATGTATATATATCACTATATAAGAAATGTATAAAATATAAATTTCATTGTAACTATAAAACATTATATGATTTGAGTTACAATTATTATAAAAAGGGAAAATTCAGTCAATCATTCTGAGGTTTGGAAGTATCAAGAAAAAATGCATCAAAAGAAAGGTATGATTAAGCAATTGACTGATTTATCTAGTTAAAAAGAGATGATAGCATTGAGCTTTTTAAAAATATGTTAATTAAGAGGCAGCTAGGTGGAGCTAGGTAGATAGAGCACCAGCCCTGAAGTCAGGAGGACCTAAGTTCAAATCTGGCCTCAGACACTTAACACTTCCTTGCTGTGTGACCCTGGGCAAATCACTTAATCCCAATTGCCTCAGCAAAAAAAAATAATTAATTAATTAATTAATTAAAATTATAATTGACTTTGGAATGTTAGGTTCAAATTTCACATCTGATAGTAATAAGCTATTTAAACTTGGACAATTCACTTCTATGTCCTCAATTAACTCATGTAAAATGAGTCTATAGTAGAGAGTGCCTGAGGTTCCTTCGAGCTCTAGATCTATGATCCTGCAAACCATAGAAGTTGCATGAGACTATGCAAATACTGGTGACAATAAAAATGAAGAAGCATCAGCATAGTAAGAAACATAATATAGGTAGACCAGAGAAAACATGTGAATCACACTTAGTGTACGTGTGTCCATGTTGTTGCTTTAAACAGGACTGCTATGAGAAAGAAACTATGTAAATGTAATTAATATATCTTGTGAAACTGAAAAACACAAGAAGTGAGAAAGAAAAAGAGCCAGGTCTTTTCCAAGTTTCATTTTCTGTGTGTAAGCAGAATTATCAGAAATACCTGAGCAACTGAGGTTATAAAATTTCCTTAACACATTCCTTTGATCTGAACATGTATATTTTGCCATTCAAGTCACCAACTGAGAAGGAAATAGTTGCAAGTGGCTATGTCATATTTATGTCCTCAGATATCTTGTCAACCCGTCATTGTTGTTTTCTAGCTATGAGCAAGACAAATCATATATAAAGAAGTATATATGATGATCCATGACTTCACTTAAGCAAATAGTTACATAATTGATTTGTGAAACAATCATTTTATCTTTAGACTACTTATAACCAATGTGGAGGGGAGCAAGGCAAAAAGGATACAGTAAGAAGAAATAGGGACTCTTGAAGAAACTGCGAAAAGATAACTGATAAGATCTGGTGACTGATATAATTATTAATCTTGGTGACAAAAAATTCAAATATATGAGTCCAAGACCCTGCAAATCCAAGACCATAAGCAATAAAAAGGAATTGGAGAAATCACCATTCTTTGAATCTCAAAGAGTGATGAAGGTTGTCAAAATTCAGAAACTAACACTGATGTTCCATTCTTCTTACTTCAACTTACCTCAAATATTTAAAAATTATGTAAATGCTCAGATGACACAACCAGAAGACTCATTAGAGATTGAATTAGTAGAAGTAATTCTTTTGGGATTGTAAATTGTGCTATGTAGGAGAGGTGGGCAGAGGAAAGTGGACTGGAAACCAGTCATATTTAAAATGTTACAATCATATTTTTAAGGCACACAAGGAAGAGTGATCAAAGGATGGATTAGTGTTCAATTGTTTCAATAGCTTCAAAAGCTCCACAATTTTTCATGAACCCATTTGGAGTTTTCTTACCAAAGGTATGAGAGTATTTTACCATTTCCTTCTCCATCTCATTTTATAGATGAAAAACTGGGTGAAATGAATGAAAAACCCTGAGACAGAGTTTTGGAGTAACTAATAATCAATTTATTAATTAGGTGGGTCAACACCTAAAAAATCCATAATTTGATGGTTGATGATTTCTTTAGGTAACCAGGATTAAATGACTTGTCCAGAGGCAAACAGCTAGTTCTGAAACAGATCTAAACTCAAGAAAATGAGGCTACTGATTCCAGGCACTTTGTCCACTGTGTCAATGAATCCAGTACATTAAAAATCTAAAACCTAAATATCTTATGGCTAAAGCTTGATATACATTCTTGAACTTTTTCAACTATAAAAATGTCTAATTAAAACATTGAAAAGTTTGGACAAGAGATAATATAAAAGAATAAAGGATTGTTATCACCCAAATCTATAATCTATTTAAATTACATTGAATAAAAGGTCTCTAATGAGTTCTATGTAAATGAATTAGATTATCAATTTACAAGTATTTACACTTCCAGGGGTGGAGCCAAGATGGTGGAGATCAGACAGGAGTCTCTGTAACTTCCTCTAACCTTCCCTCAAACCAACAACATATGAAACCTCTAGACTGATTTTGAAGCAAAAAAAAAAACACAATATCTGGAGGACAACACAATTCTAGAAGATACTCTGGAAGAACTTCAAAACAGGTCTGTCTTAATTGGGCAGGGGGGTGGTCTGCTGAGCCCAGACTGTAGCACAGGGAGACCAGGGCAGGGATCTGGAGGAGGGAGCTGGAACAGGAGTCGGAACAGGAGTCAAAACAGAAGTGGGAGCGTTGTGCTTTTCACACACCTGGGAGTCTTCTGCGGGCCTCTTGAGCCAATCTGTCCTGATTGTGGGCAGGTGGTTTGGAGGGTCTGCCTTTTGTGGGGGGTAGATTGTGAACCACTGAACCCCTGATGAGCATCGGACCTAGCTGCCATTAGACAGCACCCTAGGACAACAAATCAGTAGGACTGATCAGCACCTGAAATAATTCAATCAGCAGAGCTGCCCAGTACCTGAAATAATTCAATCAGCACAACTGCCCCAGGGTGAACTAAAGCAGAACTGCCCAGCACCTGACATAATTCAATCAGCAGAACTGCCCAGTACCTGAAATAACTCAATCAGCAGAACTGCTCCAGGCAAATTAAAGCAGCTGTCCCACCTTTGCCTTAAACAGACCTCATACCTTTAAAAAAAAAATGAATAAAAAACCAAAAAGAGCTCTCACCATAGACAACTTTTGTGGAAAGAGGGAAGAACAGACCTCAAATCCTGAGGCCCCTAAAGTTAAAGCAACTCCAGAAAAAGCCCCAAAGAGAGACACAAACTGGACTCCATGTCACAAGGCTTTCTTTGAAGATTACATAAAGGATCTTAAAAGAGAGTTAGAAGAAACATGGGGAAACGAAATGAGATCACTGCAAAATAAAATAGAAAAAAATGGAAAAAGAATGCAATGAACAAAAAAATGTAATTGGTCAATTGCAAAAGGAACTAAAAACAGTAACTGAAGAAAATAAGACATTAAAAATTAGAATCGAACAATTG
>JAJPUD010006732.1:0-52858 GCA_023553655.1 Myrmecobius fasciatus | reverse complement strand
GGGATGACTTTCTGTAATCTCATTGCTAATATCTTATTTAAAATTTTTGCATCAATATTCATTAGGGAAATTGGTCTATAGTTTTCTTTCTCTGTTTTCACCCTACCTGGTTTAGCTATCAGCACCATATCGGTCTCATAGAAGGAATTTGGCAGTATACCTTCTGTCCCTATTTTCTCAAATAGTTTGTATAGTATTGGAATTAATTGTTCTTTGATTGTTTGGTAGAATTCACATGTAAATCCATCTGGCCCTGGAGATTTTTTCTTAGGGAGTTGGTTAATAGCTTGTTCTATTTCTTTTTCTGATATGGGGCTATTTAAATAATTTATATCCTCTTCTGTTAACCTGGGCAATCTATATTTTTGTAGATATTCCTCCATTTCATTTAGATTATCAAACTTACTGGCATAAAGTTGGGCAAAGTAACTCCTAATTATTGCTCTAATTTCCTCTTCATTGGAGGAAAGTTCTCCCTTATCATTCTTGAGACTAACAATTTGATTTTCCTCTTTCCTTTTTCTTATCAAATTAACTAAAGGCTTATCTATTTGTTGGTTTGTGTTTGGATGTCAAATTTTTTGTTCAGATCCGGCCTTTTCATTAGAAATAGGTGAAATTCACCTGTATCATTGAATGAACATCTTCTTCCCTGGAGGATAATGCTCATTCTAGCTGGGTAAGTTATTCTTGGCTGTAATCCAAGTTCCTTTGCCCTTTGGAATATCTGGTTCCAGGCCCTTCAATCCTTCAATGTGGAGGCTGACAGATCCTGTGTGATTCTAATTATTGATCCTCGGTATTTGAATTGTTTCTTTCTAGCTGCTAGCAGAATCTGTTCCTTGGTGCTATAGTCCTGAAATTTAGCCACGATATTCCTTGGGGTCTTAATTTTGGGGTCTCTTTCAGGAGGTGATCGGTGAATTCTTTCAATGGTGATTTTGCCTTCTGATTCTACAATCTCAGGGCAGTTTTCTTTCAGGATTTCCTGGAAGATAGTGTTTAGATTCTTTTTTTCATCATGGCTTTCAGGAAGTCCAATAATCCTTAGATTGTCTCTCCTAGATCTATTTTCCAAGTCAGTTGTGTTTCCTAGGAAATATTTCATATTTTCTTCTAATTTTTCATTTTTTTGTTTTTGTTTGACTGATTCTTGAAGTCTTATTGAGTCATTCACTTGCATTTTTTCAATTCTTATTTTTAAAGGGTTTTCTTCAGTTACCTTTTTAAGCTCCTTTTGTAACTGGCCAATTTGTTCATTGCACTCTTTTTCCACTTCACTAATTTTATTTTTCAATAAATTGGTGTCTTTTTCATATCTCTTTTGCAGGGCATCATATCCTTCTTGCACTGATTTCAGTTTATTTTCCCATTTATCCTCCAACTCTCTTTTGAGGTGCTTTATGCAATCTTCCAGAAAGGCCTTTTGAAAAAGTGACCAGTGATGGTCTTTAATATCTTCTTCTGGAATTTTGTCTAAAGGAACCTCAGGATCTGGGGTCATCCCTTCTTTCTCTCGATAAAAGCTGTTTATGGTGAGAGCTCTCTTTCGCTTCTTCATTTTTTTTTAGACAGTGTGGATATTTCTTTAAGGTAGGGGAAAAAACTGAGGCTGAAACGGCAGCTGAAGATCTTTGCCCTGGGGCACTATGGCGAATTAATTTAAGGTGTTGGGCCGGTGGGGGTAGGACTAAGTCTGAATTACTCCTTAATCAAGGCAAGTCTGCCAGAACACCTGCCCCCAATCAGGACAGAGTGTCCCGAGTGCCTCAGATAAACTCCATGTGTTTGGAATTTGGAGTTTGGAGTTTGGAATTTCTGCCATGATGAGCTAAGCTGAGTTCCACCCTCACTTCCAGCCTACACTGGAGTCCTCTGTTTATCTCTCTGTCTGAGTTAGACAAACCTGATGTGAAGTTCTTCAGAGATATCAGCAAGCAGTGTCCAAATATTTCTGAGTTCGTTTACTTGAAGATCAGTTCAGAGGCTTACTTTTTTGTTGATTTGAGAGAAGATCGGAGGAGAATGCAGAGAGTCACCTTTTCACTCCGCCATCTTGGCTCCGCCCAGCTATAGTCATTTTAAAGATTTTGTCTTTTTAATGACTTCATGGCAATTATAAATAAGTTAGTTTAACATCAGACACCTGGGAAGTTGCTAGAACAGATAATCAAGTAATCAATTGTAAATCACTCCAATAGCAAGCACAATGAGACAGCAGCCAAAATGTGAAATATGACAGTGTAAGACCATAAAGATATGGAAGAGAAAAGCATCGTATAAAAGTGGCCCTCAGAGGTAGAAACAAGATTGTTGGATAAAAGGCAGGGACTCACCTGAGCTTTCCCCCAAAATCCTCAAAAAATCTTTAAATAAAACCTCAGCACACATTTTAGGATGGCAGAATCCACTAAAGGATGAAGGAAACAATTTCCCAGTCCAAGATAACTTAGAAGGTCAGTAGAAAAGAACTGACTATTACACCAGAGTAAAAGTGGAGCACAGCGGAGCACAATGCAGTACAGGCTGTACCAGTGTAGACCGGGCATCAGGAAACCAGGGGCAGACCTTTGGAGTGAGTGAATCAGTGGTGGCAGTGGCTGTGGCTGAATCTCTCAGCCCACAAATGGTAAAAAGGTTGGACAACTGATCAGGAAGAAATTACAGAGATCCCTTTGCTGGCACATTAAGCAGGACTCTATTGCCTTTCTTGGATTTTGGTCTCAGTTCTAGGGCAAAGAGGAGCACTAGCACATCAGAGTTTATAGCCATAGGAGAGCAAGGACCCTGTTACAATTCCAGGACAGAAAAAAGTTCTTAAGATCACTCATAGACAGGTGCACAGTACAGGAGAGGAATAAACACATCTCTCCCTAGATCATACCACCTTGGAAGAATCAAAAACTTACAGGTCCCCAGAATTATCTCTGAAAACAGCAGCAAAAAAACCTGAAGCTTGGAACTATGACCCTGCATGTCAGAATCAGAGTCTCATTTTAGCTTAGATTTAAAAGTCAAGAAATAGGCTAGAAATAGGCTATTCTTCCATGAAGTTGTCAGTCTCACTTTCTCTTTCAAAGTCCTCAGAACCTAGTGGTAAGACAAAATGTCTATGCCATAACACAATGACTGGTGCTGTCTCTGGATGCAGAAGATAAAGTTGTTCTCTTGTATCTGACCCAGCTCTAGCATTCCATAGCACCTACTTTCACCACCTTCATAGCCAGTTAAACAAAGCATTCACCTCAATCTATTCTGCTCGGGAAGTCTTCACATTCTTGGAGTTTTGAGACCTCTCAGTTACTCTCTACCAGACTTAGCCTAACTGCCAAGACAGTTTTACCAATGAGCAGTCCTAATAATGGCTTGGTAGCCCTTACTCCAGAGGTACTATTCTCCCTAAACATCCCATTCATCCCAGCATAGACACATAAAATGTCAGGAATTACAGAAAATATTAAACTGCTAGAAAACATTTTTATCTCTTCTCAAAGTTTCCACAACTCCCATTCCTCCATCCATTCCTCTGAGAACTTTACCTCATATTTCACTTTAAAAATTTGAGGACCATGACCTCCTTCTTCTCCCTTCCTCAAATGCTTTCCAAAACTAGGGCTCCTTCACCTGTCTCCCATAAAGATGCTGTCCTTATCATTGCTAAGCAAACTCCCTACAGGCACAAATGATTCCATTGCATAGCATCTTCTCTCAGCAGATTGCTTTTGCTATTATCCCTTGCAGTCTAGTGGATGTTTCCCTGCTAAATGCTAACATGTCTAAGTTTCTCCCATCCCTCAAAAAAACCCTTTCTGTATCCACTCAGTCCTACTAGATACTATCCCATATCCCTTTCCTTTTCGTGGCTAAACTTTTTGATAATGCTATCTACAATAGAAGGCTCCCCTTTCTTGCTTCTCATTCTCTTCTTAACTCTCTACAGTCTGGCTTCTGACCTCATCATTCTACCAAAATTACTCTTTTCAAATGTATCAATGATATTTCAATTGACAAATCTAATGGTCCTCTCAATCCTCATAATTCTTGACCTATCTAGTCTTTGACATTGTAAATCACCTTCTCCTTAATGCTTTTCTCTCTCTAGGGTTTTATGACACTTCTTATGATTTTCTTTCTTCCTGTTTTATGAGTCCTCAATATACCTTGCTGGATCTTCATTCAGCTCTCACCCATTAACTATGGTCATCTCACAAGACTCTAAGGTAGACCCTCTTCTCTTCTCCCTCTCAACTACTTCACTTAGTGATCTCATCAGCTTTCATGGATTTAATTTTAATCTCCATGAAGTTAATTTACAGTTCTATGCATCTAGCCCTGACCTCTTTGCTGATCTTTCAGTCTTGCATCTCCAACCATCTACACATCTTTAACTGAATATCCCACAGACATCTTGAATTCAACATGTCCAAAACTGAACTCTTTATTTAACTTCTGTATTATTTATGGTACCGTCATCATTCAAATTACCTTGGCTCACAACCAAAGTGCCATCTTCAACAACTAATTCTCTTTCTCCTTTCCATATTCCATGTGTAACAAATTCTTAATTATTTCACCATCAAACTATCTCTTTTAAATGTCTTTTTCCCCCTCTGATACTGCCAACAGTCTGGTCCAGACTCTCATTATCTGACTCTAGGACTATAAGAATAGTCTTTTAACTCTTGGACAGTAAAAAATAAGCAACAGACCATACTTGGTCTGCAGGTTAAAGTTTGCTAACCCTGTATTAAATGATCCAATGACCAGCAATATTGTGTAATATTCAAGAAATTATAGCATACGCATATTAACATTCTTGTTATGAATAAAACAGAATATATAAAAACTTTGAAGCTAAATGGAAAGTCAACTTTCCTTAGAGAGATTTTCATTAGAGACATGAATAAAATAATTGGTAGCATCATTTTGCTACCATCACATCATCATCATATTGCATCATGCTAAAACACATGCCTAAAATACTACAAAAAGTATAATTCATGTAATTAAATTGTCTCATTTCACAATGCTCAGAATCTTTAAGATATATCAATGAAAGAAACCACAGGGTAGTAGCTTATTTAGAAGCTTCACACCAGTCTATAATGACTACATCTTTCAAAAATAGAGCTGATATTGGATATGGTAAGTATTAGACCATATGTTCCAAAACAAAGTTTATCCATATCTTAATAACAACATATTTAGCTAATAAGTATTTAGTGTCTATTATATGCCAAGTACTTTGCTTAATGTTAGAGTAATTTTGTAATCATTGATTCACTTTAGAATAGAATTTTAGCAGTCATATAATCTAACCTCCCTCCAGTTCATTTTTCAGATGAGGATCTTGACACTCAGAAAGTCGAGATAATATGCAGAAGTTCATAAAAGAATTTACAAAGGAACATTTAAATCCAGGTAGATTTATCCTAAAGACTCTTTTCACTATGCCATGTTGCCCTCCATAAACATGTCTTAGGTCAGCAAAACAGAGAAAGGGAAATAAGGCAACTTAGTGGGAATGGAGAGAGGGAGAAGGAGAGAAGAAAGGATTGGGCCTACAGGAAGGAGGAAAGGGAGAAAGAACAGAGATGAGGAACGCAAAGAGGGAAAGAAAGAGGGAGGAAGAGAGGGAAAGAGTTAGTTTGGATATGATTATAGATGTTGGCGAATCAAAAACAAAGAGAATAAAGGTGAAGAGGAAAGTCTGCCATCAGAGGCAGCTATTTTACTCTATAGGTTTACAATGAAAAAATCAAGGCTCTTGAGCTATGGTTGCGGTAATAGGTGGAGTTGACATACTCTAAATGATATATTGAGTGACAGGCTTTTTGTACAGGGAAGTTAGGGGGGAGGATACATGGTATTTCCTATATACTCCTCAAATTAATTCATTTGGAAGAAGATTATTAAAGGCAGAATCATAGACTGTCCTTATTTCTGTGATAATTGCACCAATTTATTTAGTCCTGGGGAAGTCCAGATATTATAATGTATTATAATAACATAATGATGTCATATTACAGTAAATAATTTATTTTTCAAAAAATGTGGGAAAAGTCGCTGATTCAAATAAGCCCCTGTATGAAAAATGGTCATCGTATTCTTTTTATCCCTCAGCTTATTCATGTATGTATTGTCCTAATTTCTTGGAAATTTCTTTCTGTTTAGCATGAATCTTTGAAATGAAGTAGAACTTGGGGTGTCCTGTGCAATTGTACTAAAAAAAATACAGAATATAAGGAAAGGATCCTTTTTTGCTTTTTTTGTACATAAGTGTGAGTCTTAGTATAAAACCTATCTTTCTCAGGTCAGAGAAAGAACAAGTCTGCAATACACCATGATTCAAGACTCAAAAAGCTAATCTATTAGTAGGAGTGTTTGAATTCTTAAATCTTTAACAAGTGTCTATTTTTACAATTCTGATGTTATAGTATAAAGAATTCTACTTTTTTCTCACTCCACTCTGTATTAGTTCATTAATATCTTCCCAGGTTTCTCTGAAACCATTCTCTTTTGTCATTTGTTATAACAAAAGATTATTCCATTATACTTCTTTGTCAAGATTTATCCAATTACTTTCTAGTTCTTTACCATGACAGAAGGGCTTCTAGAGCAAACAAAAAGATTAAAGAAATAAAATTGAACTTATTTATCCTGAAATAAGGTGATTTTTAATAGTGCTGATAGAGTACTATAAAAATAGGATTGAGTTTTTTTTTCTTGGATAATTTAGCCCAAATTTGCCTAAATCTAAGCACATAGAACTGATCATTTCTGAAAGTTCTCTCTGAAACATGATTATATTAATTGTCTCATTATTTACATTGAAACTTCAAAAAGAACAAAATCATTTCACTGACATAATAAACCTATAATCTAGATAATTCTTTACAATATGTCTCCACTATCTTGATCTTTTTATAATATATAATTGTACTAATGTATTTATAAATTGAAATATTTTGAGTAATTAGGACAGCTTGCTGTTTTAATAACTTTTTGATGTAATAACATTTTTGTAAAGGAAAGAATCCATTGTTACCAAGAATAATAATTCTGCTTTAACTATTTTTAAAGTTAAAGTATTTTTTAAGGTTTAGATTTTAAAATAAAAATCAAAGTTTGTTTTCATTAATATGCATGGTCTACTTCCCAACCCCCTATTGAGGGAAAATGTCCAGTTATATTAAAGTTCACATTCTAAAATTATCAATATGCAGTTGTAGCCACATTCCAAACAAAGTGGCCTCAAGGACACTTTTTAATATCATCAGTATTTTATAACCCCCTCCCACCCAGTAGTACATGCTTGTAATTTTGCTACTGGGGGAGGCTGAGTTTGATGGATCTGCTTGAGTTTCAGAGTTCTAAGCTCTATTGTGGTGGTTAAAGTTGATCCATAATAATTCCAAAATAATGAACCTCTTGGAGATATCAGACAGCCAAAGGCACACAATCAGAAATAAAACAGGTAAAAGCTTTCTTGTTAATCAGCAGTGGGATCAGGCCTATCAATGACCCTATGCTTCCACTATAAGAAATATAAGGAGAGCCATTATCTATCTGTCTTTGTGTGTCTCTTGCTATATGTCTCTCGGTCTTTCTCTTTTTTCTGTGTGTGTGTGTATACACACACACACACACACACACATATATATATACATATATACACATATATATGTATAGGGTGAGTGTATGCACATGTATGCATGCTCAATGTAATTTTGCAAAATTTTGCTAAAATGATGATCACCAGATTGTTACTATTTTTAAAGAAAAGCCTAAATTTTCTTCCATTACAAAATCTTAACTATATCCTTTTCCATGCAGCTTGATCCTATGCTAACTTCCTGGGACCTCCCTATTTGGTTTTCTGTGCATCTCCATCCCAATTTTTGGCATTCTTGCTTTTCTTTTGGTTGGTTCCCTAATACTAGAATCACCTTAGTAATTGAACTCAATTATTCTAAATGCACAGATAATTAACATTTTCTAGAAAATTCAACCCTGACTCTCTTTTGTTGTTCCATATGCTTCTCTAACCTACTTCCTTCTACTCTTTCTGTCTTAGGACACTTTATCTACTCTGGACCAAGGCCTAGTCACCAAACATATTTGTCCTCATCTGTACCATTTTTCCTCAGGCCCTGCACTTTCCTCAATATTCCCTATGCCCAGAGTAGGAGCTTTACTCACTTTCCTTAACCCAGATTCAGATCTATAATGCCCAAAGATGCCTTCCCATTTCTTTACCCTGTCTGTTCTGTCTGCCATGCATACTTTTCTAGACTCATATCAATTTCCTGATTTCTATTTGTGCTTTGCCATTTTTCATTTATGAGATTAATTACTTCCTCAAAAATAAAAGGAAAACAGGTTCCAAATTAAGTCAATCTAAATTTAGGACTCTGGTAGCAGACAGAATTGAAATACAGTATCTACAAGGACTATATCAGCACTTTACTACTAAGACAGCAATTAGTAAAGCATTATGTATATTAATAGTTATACTGGTACTTCAAAATATCATTTTAAAATTTTAATTTAAAAAAATCTACAAATTAAGAAAATCATTTGACATTGCCAGACTTTAATAATTAACTGTGTGATAAATAACATGTCATATAGAGTTTAGGTTTTCTGAATTTATTATTGAATTAGTTCCAAAAAAATAAGGTATTTAAATAGATTAAAGTGTAGGTCACAGGATTTAGAATTGTAAATGGATAGGAAAATAATCAGAGCTAGGAGTTCCAACACTCTTTTAGCTTATGAGCCCTAGGGATCGTGCCCCTATTGTTCATGTCTATATACATATATATGTATGTATGCATGTATATAGTTCACAATTTATACCCTCTGAGAACCATTGGTTTAGTTGTGCATAAACTGAGGCACAGACAGCTTTCATTATTAATCCACAGAGAAGGAGCAGAATTAAAACCCAGACTTGAAGAGTTCAAAACCTTCCATGACACCTAGCCACTTCTACTATATTAATCATTACAGAGAATATAACAGTAATTATTTGTGCATCATGAAATTACTTAACAAGTACCATAAATTATGAAGAAAAGACCCTACAGTTTTCTTGTTACTCAATTTTTAAAAATTAAATTCAATATGAAATTAATATCTAGCAATGGATTTTGTATAAATTTGAAGTGTAATTTGCTCTACTTCATGAAAGATGTAGAAGAAAAAAGATGGGTATTTGAAACTATTAAAGTTATGAAACTGTCTCATATCATGAATATCATGAATATTTCATCTATTGAAAAGATTTTTATGCTTATCACTTTCAGAAATTCCACATCATAATGCTTTCTTCTACCTGCCAGTGACAGAAATCATTACTATCTCTATAAAGCTGCTCATTTCACACCACACTAGAGGAGCTATTGAATTTCCTACTACTTAGCAGGCAATCCTAACACTCAAGCAAGAAATCCTAACCAGAATGTACAAAGTTACAAAGAAGGCAGTTAAAGTGCATTGAATTAAAATATCATAGATTCTAAAAGGTATCACCTGACTAAGGAATGAGATCTACTTTAACACCAAAACCATACAGCTAGAAACAAGATAGCTCACCAACTTGTCTGAAACCATGATATTAACAATTTATTGGTCTCTTCTCTGATATAAATAATGTTTATGCATAAAGTACCTTTGAGATATATCCTTAAACTCAAATGCACTAAAAACCCAGCAGTTCAATATGAAAATATGATACATCCTTCTACATCCAAAAAAGATGGAAATAATAAAAGAGTCTAAAAGGATGGAAATGTGCCAAAATCAGCATAACTGTGAGGTTAGTTTGGTGCTGATCTATGAGATATAAGAATTTAGCAGCACTTTCATTATAAATCTCTCCCCTTTTTGAGAAAAATTCAAATATTTTCTATAGTGGATGGAAAATAAATTCTTGGAAAATCTTGTGGGTTATAGATATTCAAAATTCCACTTCATTAAGAAAACCTTATCTTAGAAAAAAAATCTGTTATACTCTCTGTTCTACCTATATTATTTCTAATGAACTACAATTATCCCTTCACATTATAGGAGTTAGGGACTCAGTATCAACACAATCTAGAAGTCTGCATAAATATTTTTGGTGCTCCTTTTGTATGAGAAAAGGAGTCTAAATTTTGCTTTTTGCTTTTATGCAGTGCTTACAATATATTATAATATTTGAGTTAAATATTTGGTCATAAGCCATGTGTAACTCAATATTAAGTAAAAAATACTAGCTTTTGTGTGTCATCTGCTGTTCTTGTTTTAGTGTTTTGTTTTTGCAAAATTTAACTTTGTCACTTTAAAAAAGAAATTGTGCATATACATATATATGTGCATATGTGTGTATATATGATATCAAAAAATAAAATATGTGGGAATTATGCAATACTGTATGTATTTCTAAACTTTTCTATGTTGTCTTCTGGCCTTTTCATATCATCTGCGGCTTTCCCAAACTGCCCAAAATTCCCCATTTAATTTCTTATACCAATCTGCAATATATCAAAACCACAACAGGAAAAGCTGTGATATGGAAGGGATAACTGTACTAAAGGGGGAAAAACTATTAAATAAGTATATTTTTATCAGAATATTGACCTTATATTAACATTGAATGTTGAAATACAATTTATTTTAGGATAACTATATAGGATCAATTGGTACTTTAAATGGGGTTAAATATGTCTTATATTTAGTGTTACCAAATGTTCTATACAACTGTTATAATATAGGAATAGAACTCGAGATAGCAAATTAAAAAAGAAATTACAAATGAAAATAAAAATAATTACAATTTTTAAAAACAACAATATTCTCAAAAATAAGTTGATATTTCTAATGAGTTCATATATATATATACATATATATATATATATAGTTACATAGCTATAAAGAACTTTCCTCATAATAGTCCTAGGATCAAATATCTATAGCTGAAAGGGTTTTCTACCACAACCTCTTCTTTTTTAAAGATAAAAGTAAAAGAAACCCTGAGAGGGTGACTTGTCCAAAATAACACAAATAGCAAGTGGGCAGACCCAGGATTTGAATTCTGTTTTTGTTACTTCCAAATTCAGCACTCTTTTTCAACATACTACTTATTCTAGAAGATAACCATCATTTTATGGTTGAGGAGTTAAATTCTGGAAAGACCAGATGACTGGTCCATTGTAAGAAAGCTAAGAATGATACCTTACACCTGAACCCAGATCTTTTGATCAGAAAGTCCCACTACTCTTTATATACCTTAATATCTCAAAAATACAAATTTTTATTTAAACTAAAAGTTCAAATTAAGTATATTTATATTTATAAAAATGAGGCTTTCCTAAATGTTTTTCAAATCTCATAGTAGAAAACCAAAAGTATATTATGCCTGTTGGAGTAAAATAGATTCTGTCGCGTTCACCCCTCCTCTTTCCCCCCTCACCTAAGCCATGTTTCATGTTTCACTCTTAAGAATTTTGTATTTCAGAATACCTTCTGGTACCTGAGATGTGATATCCTTCTCTCCCTACCTTCATGGATGATTTCTATTTTTTTTTAAACTCAGAATAACACTTCAGAAGCTGCTTAAAGTATTCAACACTCATAGCTCTTTCATCTATTCTAGTACAACCCTTAGTCAAATCCATAATGAAACTAAACTGACCTCTAACTCTACCATAGGTCGGATATTGTTAAATTTATTACTAAGATTTGAGTGTACACAGCTATAAAAATTTCTCTGATCTACTAGTCAGGTAATTTTTTCAAAACATATTTTATGCTTCCTCATCTTTCTCAAGACTACACCCAGTGAACACACACACACACACACACTACACACACACACATACACATACACAATAGAACAAAAACAAAAACACATAAATATCACTTTTATCAGTCTCTTCAGGAGAAAGATATTTGTAAATTTTGCGCCATTACAAGGGATTCATCTATTAAGAGTATAAATTATTAAGCATCTGCTATGTGTATCATTTTGTTTTTATAGTTGGATTGATATAGTACAAAAAAAGCACAAAAAAGGACATTGGGAATCTTGAAGTCTCAAGTAATCCTTTAGCTAAATCTATAATTTCTCTGGCTTCTGGTTTCCTCATCTATAAAATGAGGGGGAGTGGCTAAATGATTACTCATTTCCCTCCTAATTCTAAAATTCTTTTTTAGCAGTTTTTTTAAAGTTTTTATTTTCAAAATATATGCAGAGATAATTTTCATCATTCACCTTTGCAAAACCTTGTGTTCCAAATTTTTTCCCTCCCTTCCTCCATCCCCTCCTCTAGACAGCAAATAATTCAATAAATGTTAAACATGTGCAATTTTATACATATTCCAACAATTAGCATGCTGCAAAAGAAAATGATTGCTAAATTATTGCTCATTTCCTTCCTAATTCTAAAATTCTATACGTCCCTAATTAATAAGACCCAATGAGATTAAGATCAATATCAAACTTCATTCAGGAATGTGTCACATAGGGGATGTTCACTAAAGATTAATAATAATATCCATAATTCAATTAACAATAATGGATATTCTATACTAATGTAAATTTACCATCATTTCCATCATCTGAAAACTAATGTAGACTCAAGTAATTTTGGAGTTTTGCCTTAGAAGGATGACAGCCCTAGTAACAAAAAATAAGTTATGGACCTATATAATTGAAAGACAAATATCTTCAAATATTCATCACATCATTTCCTAGTTCTACTAGGTACTCCTAAAAAGTGTTGTTTCCATGTTTCAAACCAATCCATATGTACATCCAGTAATCATATTACATTTAAAAGTTAGAGAAAACAAATCATTCATTTTTATATAACATTTCATTGATGACTAGGTAGACATGTTTTGTGCCTACATCTTCTTGTGCATGAAACTGATCTGTTCACTTAATAAGGAATATACTCACTATAGAACTATGATTTTGATATTTCTGAAAGGCCTAAAATAACTAGTGTCAATGTCAGCTAAAATTCATTTTTAAATGGCAAAAAAACATAGATTTATGAGTGAATGAAAATCTGAATATTTAAGCTGGAGATGAGAATATGAGGTCAAAAAGCTGTGTGTGTGTAAAACCTAAGACAAATATGTGCAGAAAAAAGAAGTTAGTGATTTTTATGGAAATTTTCACTTTTATATAAAAAGCTGTGGGGGACATATGTATCGCCAAATATAATGATTGATATTAACCAAGCCAATATACTATATTGGACAAAGTGCTGAACTGTAAGTAAAAAACAAACAAACAAAAAACATGACTAGGAATGTCCAACTTTAGTAATGATTAATTGTAAAACCCTAGGGAAGAAACTCTTTTAGAATTAGTTTGCCTGAAAAAATAAGGGAGTTATATTTAGATTATCTAAAACATCCCTTCCATTTCTAAAACTATGATTTTATTATTCATTGAATATATAGTATGGTCCAAACATCCTGGAATACAGTTTGGAACAATACCCAAAAAGCAACTAAACTCTGTATTCCTCTGATCCATGATAGCAACACCTCTATTAAGAACATTTCCCCAATTAGTTCAAGCATATAAAGTAAGGACATAATGGGGGGATATATTTATAGCAACAATTTTTTTCACAGCAAAGAATCTGAAGCAAAGGATAAGGGAAGAAGACAAGAAAGGGATCTTTGGTGGGAGGAGATTAAATAATAACAAGGCAAGTTAAAAAGCTGAATTAAAGCAGAGTCAGCAGGGATAGAGAAGATGTATGTGTATGTGGGGGGGAAGGGTATGTATGTGTATGTATCTGTCTACATATGTATACATAAATATATATTTTCTTAACTATAGCTTGCTTGAGTGTGGTGGGGGGAATGAAAGGAGAAAAAAGAATGAAGTTTAAAAAGGTGTGCAGCAGAGAACCAAAAGACACTTTACAAGGAAGGAAAAAAAAGATGGATAATCATAAATATTATTTCTTCTATTGATATATATATATATATTTTTTTTTTCTTGAATTGGTAATTTGTTGTTATATATATTGAATCCTCCTTGATGTTCTGCTAAGTACATGTCAATGTTCTCTTTTGTTTTGTTTTGCATTCTTTTTCTGGTTTTTCTTACTCTGCTCTTTTTAAAATATTTTTTTAAAAGAAAAGGCCTTAAACAAAATTTATAAAATTGGGAGATGGCTCAACTAATTGTGATATTTAAATATAATGGAATATTATTGTATTTCATTCTATTCAAATGAATATGACAGATTCATAGATAACTTGGACAGTTCTCTCTCTCTCTACACACATATATATATTTATATATATTCTTTATATATAATAAGAACAGCTTACACAATGGCAATGTAAGAGAAAACACTTGTGAAGGCCTTGAGGACTCTAGATCAATGCAATGACTGATTATAATTTCAGATGATTTCTCATACCTACTACCTCTTGGAAGAGTAGTGAAAAGCTCCAGGTGTGGAATGAGAGATTTATCTTTTAATATGGACAATGAGTTGACTTTATTTGCCTAGTTGTATTTATTTGATATATTTGTTATTTATGATTGAGGTTTTTTCAAAGAAAAAGAAAGGAATGAGTATAAATAATACATTAAAAATACAGTTTTTAAAAGAACTCAAAAGAGACATAAATGATTTTGTTACTAATATGATAAATTTAATATGCACTTTAAAAATTACATGTAACAGAAATAAAGTTTCAAATAAAATCATTTTTGTTTTCTTTTGTATTCTGAAGTATTCATATTTGTTGATGTTTGTTAATTTCACAATAATATAGAATATTTTTTAAAAAGAAAAAAAAGATAAAATGTGGGGAAAAAAAGCTGGATTATAATATAGGCCTGTCTTCTTGAAATCTCTCCCCATACCAATCCATCCTCCATTTAGTCACCAAAGTGATTTTCTTAAAGCATAGGTCTAACTATTTCACTCCATCTCAATAAACCCCAGAAGTTTTAAATTCATAACAAGTGAATAACATTCATGACAAATTAGGGAATAATATTTTCAAGTCATTTTTTATCCCTATAAAATCTATAAAACCAAGGTCTTCCAATGCTCATTTATAATTAATTGAACATTTTTGCAATATTACCTAAAATTCCCCCATAGGCTTTCAGATTGGTACAAAAATGTTCTTTTCTCCCTCTATAAACATGGTATATGGGGTTCTATAGCAACCTCAGGCAACAGAGATGAGTGAAATCCATGCCTATGGAGATCTATAAACTACATGGTATAGAAACACAAACACAATTGCTAAAATCTCAGCCCTTTCATATATTCTGCTTCCCTAGATGGTACATTTTATTTTTCTTTATTTTATAGCATGCATTTCCAATGATAGGGCTTCTGAGTAAGAACTATATGTTTTATCTCTTTCTGAAATTAATCAATCAATACATAATAAAATAAAAGCATACTAGCCTACAGAAAGAGTAGTTCTATGAACCATGTTAAAAATAAGTCTCAAGGATAGAGCCGAGATGGAATAGAAAAGGTAGAGATTCAATTGATCTCTCCCCAGACTTCCCTCCAAACAATTTTAAATAATAGCCCATAACAAATATTAGAGAAGCAGAACCCACAAAAAGACAGAGTGAAGAATTTTTTTTAGCACAAGACAATTTAGAAGGTTGGCAAAATACATTGCATACAGGTAAGCATGTAGTACAGTCCAACAGAGGTAACTTCATACATTTACCTCATAAAACAGTAGCAGACCTTAGAGACAAGTGAATCAGCAGCAGTAGTTTTAAGAGCACTCAACCCATGAATGGTAGCAGGATGATACAATTGATCAGAAGGAGATTACAGAGTTCTTTTGCTGAGACTGGATGCAGGACTCTCTTGCATGCTCAAAGTCCTAGGTTGTAATCTGAGAGGGAGGAGGAGCACCACTATAACACATCAGAACTTATAGATACAAAAAAGAAGGGACAATGGTTGGAAAGGAATGATTGCAGTCACTCACAAACCAGAGTACAAGCCAGAAAAATGGTAAACACACCTCTCCTTAGATCATACAACCTTGGATACATAGAAAGCTTACACACAACCCACTACTAGCTCTGAAAAAATAGCTGCACCAAACCCCTAAAACTACGTATAGTGCCCCATCTACCACAGAAACAGAGCCCAACTTTAACATAAAATTAAGTCAATAAATAGTAAATAGCAACAAAAAAGGGCCTAAACATAGAAAGTTACTATGGCGATAGGAAAGACCAAAGACAAATTCAGAAGAACATAACAAAGTGAAAACTACTAAATCAAAAATCTTAAAGAAAAATGTGAATTTTTCCCAGACCCAAAATGAATCCCTGAAAGGAATTCAGTCAAGAAGTATTTTTAAAAGCAAATAAGAGTGGTAGAGGAAAAACTGGGGAAATAAATAAAAGAGATAAAAGAAAATCATGAAAAATAGTAAACAGCTTGGTAAGGGGAAAAAAATCCTGAAGAAATTAACTTTAAAAATAGAAAAAGCCAAATGGTAAAAGATGCACAAAAATCCTCCAGAGAGAACTTCTTTTTAAAAAAGCACAATTGGCCAGATGAAAAAAAATTGTACAAAAATTCACTGAAGAAAGTAACTCCTTAAAAAGTAGAATTGGCCAAATTGGGAGGCAGGAGAGAAGAATATCAAATAAATAAATAAGTAGTGAGAAAAATGAATGCACTGGAGAAAAGAAAAGAAAAAAAGTGAAATGGGATAAATTATTTCACAAAAAGGGAAGCATGAACAATAGAAAGCAAGATAGGAGAGATGGGGAAGAGTGTCTGAACCTTATTCATCAGAATTGACTAAGAGGGAATAACAAAAATATTTAGTTGAATATGAAAATCTATCCTATCTCACAGGAAGGTGTATGTACATGTGTGCATATATATATATATATATATATATGTGTGTGTGTGTGTGTGTGTGTGTGTGTATGTGTGTGTGTATGTATGTATGTATGTATGTATGTATGTATTCACATACACTTAGAAGAGGGGTAAGAAGAAGAGAAAGGTAGGAGGTGGTTAGGTTATGAATAACTTTGAATACCAAAGAAAGGATTTGATCCTGGAAACTATAGGGAGCCACTGGAGTTTATGGAATGGACAGTAATGGAGTCTTGTTCATAATTGTACTTTAAAAAATTACTTTTGAATGAAGGATGGAATGAAATGGGAAAGAGACTTGAGACAGACAGTTCTACCAGAAGATTACTGCAATAATGAAGGCATGAAGTGATGAAAACATTTTCCAAAGTGGTAGCAGTCCCTAAGGAGAAAAGGGGGCACATGTAAAGAAAATTGCAAAGGTAAAATATATATAGACCTCAGCAATAGATTGCATATGGAGGGTGACAGGTAATTAGGAATCAAGAATGACACCTGGGTTGAGAGCCTGAGGAACTAGGAGAATGGTTTTGGTCCCTGGGTTTAGAATGTGGAAGTTAGAAAGGAAGAAGGTCTGGTTGGGGGGTCTTAGACATGTTGAGTATAATATATCTTACTGGACCATCCATCAGGAATCAGCAGAGAGTCTGGAATAGAATAGGTGGATTTGAGAATCATCAGCAAAGGGATGGCAATTAAATCTATGGAAGTAGATAAGATCAACAAGTGAAGTAGAATAGGGGAAGAAGAAAAGATAGCTCAGGAAAAAGTCCTGTAAAGCAGTACAGGGCATTTTCTGGATGATGATCCAACAAAGGGGCCTGAGAAGAAGTGATTGTTTAGGGAGAAAAAAGAACCATGAAAGAATAGTTCCTTGAAAAGTTAGAAAAAAGATAGTATCAAGGAAGAGAGAGTAATCAAGAAGAATACAGGTTATACTGGATGGGGAGAATAAAGATCAAGTTAAAGTCACTGGATTTGCTAAGTAAGAGATCATGGTAACTTTGGAGATGGCATAACTTTCATTGATGGCATGTCAAAAACTGAATCATAAGGGGCTAAGAAGAGACTGAGATGAAATAAACTGTAGGTACCTATTGTGGACAATCCTTTTGATGAGTTTAGCTACAAATCAAAAAAGAGATATAGGTTAATATATAATACATATTATATTATATATTATGTTATAATATGTAGCACACATGCTACAATTATATAATATATATTATATATTATGTTATAATGTGTAGCACACATGATATAATTACATAATATATACCATATATTATGTTATAATATGTAGCACACATGTTATAATTATATAATATACTTTTATAATATAATAATAGCTTATTAATAATAGAAGGATCAAGTGAGGGTTTTTTCAAATTAAGGAAGACATGGGCATCTTTTTAGGTAATAAGGAATGAGTCTATGAATACAGATTAAAAAGAATATGACAGAACAGGCAAAGTGTTGGAAAGGACATTAAGAGTACAATTTCCATGTAAAATGGGGGCTCTCTAGACTTCATTTCATTATAAAAATCATCAGACAAAAATGTTTGCATACCAATACAACTGGTCCAAAAAGATTTTTAATTCTAGACTTGGTGGTTTTTTGTAATTAATGTATATGATATTACTAGATATAATTCTCACTATTCCTAATAGAAGCTATACTCAGAAATTCTAGATTATAATAATCTAAACTGTTTATAAATTCCCTGTCACATTGATAAAATCAACAAATGATTTATCAACTTGTTACTAATTATTAACTAATTGTTAACTACTAATTGTTAACAAGTTTTTAACTTGTTCAAATTCTAGCCCTACTACTGACTTTCTGAGTAAATAAATTTATCCATTGGGGCTTAATCTTGCTCAGCTATGAAGTAAAGGAATTGGATTAGATGGTTTTTTAGGATCCTTACTATCTAAAAAAATACCCTAAATCTATGACCTATGTAATGTTAGGTAACAGAATTGGTTTTCTAAACTAAATTCATTACAGATCAGTTGTATTTCTGAACTAAGTTCAGAGACAAAGAAGCATGACTTGGGCATCCCAAAAGATAATGGGAATGATAAAATATGGCCCATTTTGAACAGTGATTATAAACTAAATAAGTGGGTTGATATAACAAAAATCCATCATGCCTAGTAGATAAATGTCAACATATGTTCTAATGTTAATATCATTAATATTACCACTTGTGTTCTTTTTTATAAAAGGGCCTGGGAATTTGGGGTTATATTCTGAGAATGAGTAATTTTTCTATGATATGAATGGATTCTTAACTTGAAGAAAATAAAGAATCTGTCCTAGAAAATCCTATAGAGATCAGTGTACAAAAGTGAATAAGGTTGCTGAGACAGAATGAATACCATATTAACTAACTTGATGAAATACTGTAACAAGCCAGAACAGTATGCTAAGACAATATGACAAAAAATGTATCTTTTTGTGCTTTTATCAGCTCTTTAGCTTAGGATGGAAAGTAAAAAAGAAAAGTACCATGGTAAATGTTGAACTACCATCTCTCCAAATATATGTGTGTATGTTTATATATATATATATACATATATATATACACATATATATATAGACATATGTATATGTGCAGACATATATATATATATATATACATATATATACATATATATTTATGCATACACATGCACACACACAAACACATTAACAAGAAAAGATGACTTTGAAATTAGGTCCAAATTTGAAAGTTATGCTAATGTTCATCATTTATCTATCACTTCATCGGCATCTTTTCTCTGTATAACATGGAGTTATATTTTATTCGAAAATATATGATCTGGTATCAAGAAGTTAAAAATCTACTTGAATGTTATAATTCATTTATATGGGAGATGGCCCTAAAACTGCTTTGTACATATACTGAAAAGCTAGAATTGCATATGATATATAGATATATAGAAACACATATAGGTATATTGCATATATGTGCATATCTATATATGTATATCTATACAATACACATATACATACATGTAAACATAAAATCACACACATGTATATAATATATAATTATTTTTTTACATTCTCTACCATTTTCTTAAAACTACAATATAAACAAAACAATTAACTCAAGCAAAAATTTGTAGCATTTGCAAATTTCCTAAAAAGTTAACAATCAACTCTCCTGTTTTGAGCTGGTTCCAACTTACCAGCACAAAGACAGAGGACTGCAGTGCTCACTGCTTTATAGTCTCCGAGGAAAGTAGAGAAAGAAGGTAAAGTTTAACAAAAACCAGAAAGCTATTTGGAGGAGGTAGAGAAATGGAGGAATAAAGAGAAAAGATGAGAAAATAAAATAGAGAAAGCAAGTTTTGGGATTGGAGTTAAGAATGTATTAGAGATGGTAAAAACATGGAAATGAAAAACTATTTGAGAAGTATAAGACAAAAGATGAAGTAGAAAAGATGATAAATAAGAGAAGATGTATTAAAGATTACTATTTCTGTTTTAGTTATATACTAAGCAATGTTATTTGTAAAGTTACCTTATAGTAGAGATTTTAATTTAACTGTTTTTCCAAGATGATTTCTGCAACTACTGAAGGCAAATGAGTTAGTAAGGACTATGAACAAAAAGAATATATGCCTTTGGGATGGGATTCCAATATTAAAGAAAACAAAACGAGTTGAGATATGATCTTACATATTTTACACCAAATTAGCTTTTCTGCTGAGTGTGGTAGTTCATAAATTGTATGCACCCCAAATCCCTAAGCACCTCAGGAGTTTATGAGTACACAACAGCCACAAAAATGGAAACATCTTTAAAACAGATAATTCACTTATATTAGAAAGGATACATGTTTCAGTAATATTACTGCTTTAAAAGCAAGGTTCATATCATTCTCTAAGACATTCAATTATACAGAAAAACTACAAAAGAGGTGCTCCTTCATGATACTAATTTTGTAATGTCCTTACTTGCTTTTACTATTCATAGTGAAGGCTCATTATACTTAATCAATGTTAAAATACTTTGCTGTAGAGCACCTATAAAACTCAAACACTAATATCAGGTATTTCAAGTTACTTTAATGAGCATTGCTTTTAGCAATCTGACTAAAGAAGTTTAAAAGTTTATTCCTATGCTATGATTTTAAAGCAGCAGCATTATTTGAAATTGAATGCATGAAAATTATATCATAATTCTAGTCCATCAATTTTTCTTTCAAAAATTCAATTTGTGTAACTTATAATCTTACTTATTCTCAAATTGGTGTCCCAAGGTAGAAGGAAATGTCAGACTCATGACTAGACTACCTTATGAAGTTCATTTTACTTAATCTTATGATTTTATCAATGATTCATTTAACTTGATTTCTTCTTGATACAGTATAATGGTCTTTTTTTTTCTTTGTCTCAGTACATAGAAAGGCTATCCATCTAATTCTTATCAAGTTAAAGCCAAGGACAGTTAGATTCTGAGAGGGCAACAAGTGAGACACACAAGAAGAGCTGTTAGCTATAAATCAAAGGCTACCAACAGCTTGAAATTAAGAGTTTGTATCTTAAACCACATTAATTCTAGCTTTTCAATCCATGTAAAAATCAGTATCAGTGTATCTCTCATGCAAATTCTAGAATAAGCATTGCATACCAGTTAGACTTTCAGTAGCTATTTCTCATGATTTGGTCATTGCATATTTTATTTGTTTTTATAATCACAGAAAGAATTTGTTTTCTAGTAAATATAATAATGGAATTTTCACATCAGACAGAGAGAAGATTGTGTTTTGACCTTTCAAAACATGAGATGAGAATGTAGGGGCTAACATTTATAAGATAGAATTAGATTTTCAGCTTCTTGATAGCAAATCATGTATTTTAAAATGTTTATTTACAATAAAATTTATGTTGTGCAGAAAACAGATGGTGATGAACTAATAATTGAAAATGAACATTAACAGAACTTTGAAATTTGGACAGTTTCAAACCGCTTCTATCTGCCTATAAGTATAACCTTAGTCTTCCTAGGATGATGTTGAATATTATGATATATATAGAGAAAAAACTCTTCAGTGACAAACACTATATGGCTTTGTTCTTGATGTTCTCCCAAAAAGCAACATGATGCTTCACTGCAGGTAGAAATATCTAGTAACAAAAAGAAAGTCATGTGTCTAGGGAGAAATTCTACTCATTTTTTTTTAGCCGTGAGATGCATTGCTAGCATTTTCATTCTGAAATTTGGGAGAAAGGGAGTGTACCCTCAATCAATCATTTTTCTTAGGGATTCTACAATGGGTAACAAAAGGAAAGAGAAGATGAAAAGGAGAAAAAATAATGGGAAGGATAAGAAAGAGAGGAAGATGGGTGGAAAAGGAAAAAAAATGGAAGATGAAAATGTGGGAGAGAGAGGGTGGTGTCTTAAAATAAAGATAGAAGAAACAATTAGAGAGTTGTCCCAGTATTGCTGTAGTACATGCAACTTCCTGGTTGCCCACCTCCACTTCTTTAAAAGTGGCTAAACAAAAAATATTATTTTAAGCCTACCTGAATCATGATGAGGCAAAAAAAAAGTCACCCCTTCCAAAAAAATGTGGATTTTCTGGGCCTAATATGAAGAGAGAATCTTTGGATCCAAAAAGAACTTTTTAGCTAGTCCAGCCCCCTCCTTTCAAAGTGGTTATCCAGCTCCTTCAGAAAACTCTTTCCTCCACAACCTTTATGCCTCAAATGACTAAGTACCCTCCTCATTATAAGTGAGGCTCCTTCAATTTACCCATTGAAATACTCAATTAAAAACTGTAATCACTAAAAAGAGTTGTGTCAGCCTGATATTTTACTCATTCTAGAACAAGTTCTAAGCTGAAGACAGGGAGAATGAAGAAGATAGGAAAGAAGAAAAAGAAGCAAGGAGGAGCAAGGAGCTTTTCCTAATTAATTTTTTTCAATTGCTCATCATAGCAAGGAAATGATCCAACATCCTCAAAAGTCAAACTATGATCTCTGCCAGGTCTTATCAAGCTCTAAAAACTTTGGGTATGACCCTAAAATGTCATCTGAGGGTCAGCCTAATCTAAACTCTTCAGAGAACAGCCTACCAGGTGATGAACTATTTTGGCCACAGAAATTCATGAAATCATCTAAGTAGAAAGATATAATTAGAGGATTAATGTGACTCAATCAAGGACTAACTGCATATTAAAAAAAAACCCTGTATATTCTTAAAGTACTGAAATAATTATATCCATCCACAATTTAAGGTTTACAAAGAGTTTTATAAATATTATACAACAACAACTCTAGGACATAGGAGTTATTATTATGATCATTTTAAGGACAGGAAACTGAAGCAGACAGAGATTGTGACTTGCCCAGGATCATACAGCTAGTATATGTCAAAGAGAGGATTTAAACTGAAATTTTCCTGAATCTACATTCAGTACACTATTTGATGAACTACCTTCATCTGACAATAACCACATTTCTACCCTATTTTACATTTAACATAATGTTTTTATCATACTCTGTCATGTAATATAGTTTGAATATCATGATCTTCATTTGACAGAACAGGAAATGAAGACTTGAACAAATTAAGTCACTTATTCATTGGTACTCTACTAGAACATGGAATAATCAAGACCCAACAAAGTTTTTTCTTATTCAATGTCCAACATGCTTTCCATTACACTATACTACAAAGAGAATTGTCTATAACATTTTTAAGTCTCATTTCTTTTCCCATAAGAATATATCAACAAAATATAATTTACCCAACAGGGTAAAAGAAAGGTAATAATTCAACAAGCAACTGCATGTAAAGAAGAATAGAAAATAAGAGATGGAAAAATAAATTTAAAAAATAAAAATAGGGGAAATTTAGCAGCTCTATTCAAACCTTTGAAGGAAACACCATATAAATATAACTGTTCCATGGAAGGAGAAAATGTGTGTACCAAAAGTGACCTTTAATGGAACATGAAAAAAAGACATACAAAGTGAAGAGGAGCTGAGCAACCAGAGGAAAGGATAAGGCTGGACAAATCCATGTGATGACAAGAGATCTAAAGAAAGGTTTATAGTATCTCATTGCATAGTCCTTCCATAAGAGTATAATGTTAAAAGTTTCAAAGGATGATGACTTGAAAGAGTTACAATATGCACCATGTCAAGAGATCACAAATTCATTAAAGTAATTATGAACTCAAAGATATGTATCTATCTCTTTCTGAAAAATCTCAACACCAAAGGCTAAAAGTATACAGAGACAAGTAAAAATAAGGGAAGAAAAAAATTAGTGATCTTCTGAACATTCTCCAAAAAAAGGAAAAGAGTTAACATATTTCCACTGGTCTATTCTTTTATCTCACCCTCAATAGAAAAATAAGTGATATCTTCAGAAAATTTATTTATTCTTTCAATAAGCATATATTGAATCCAGGTCAAAAATAGTAATACTTAATGTCTCAACACCTACTGTTCAACAAAAATTATAGCTAATAACAAAGCAATCTAATAGAAATATGTGATATAGTATTTCTTTTAAGGAACATATAATACATCAATAGTCATCTGAAAATTGTGAAAGCTAATATAAAAATATAGTGAACAACAATTGTAGTAATTATTTTATCATTTGAATATGTTATAAAATATAAATTTAATTGTTTAAATTATATTTCAATAACTACATTTACCTGCTTTGCATAACCCACAAACCAATTCCTTGTGAATCAGCACAATGTAGAAAAGTATCAGATTTCTGTACTTGCTGTTATATGTAAAGCTACAAAGTTGATTTTTTTCCAGTGGTATGGCAAAAGTGAATTCAAATTTATTCAGGTTAGCTGATTAATACATCTGAAAATCTTAAAAAACCAATACTAAAAAGGAGCAGGCTCCCTATATTCTGATTATTCATTGAAAAACAAAGCTCTGGTTTTCTGAGCCAGCAAAATAATAAAGAACCTAATAGTACTAAAGACATTTTCAAGTAGTAGAAATTGCTATGTAGAATAGTGAGTTATCTAAATGGTATTGTAGATAGAGTACTAGATTCAGAGTCAGGAAGACCTGACTCTTGCTTGAGGCACTTATTATTTGTGTGACTCTTAACAAGTCACTTAACCTCCTCATGCCTCAGTTTCCCCATATGAAAATGAGAGGTTTGATACAATGAACTGTAAGGTTCCTTTCCAGTTCCATGTTTATGATCACTTTGTGTGCCTGTGTGCTTAGTGTGCTTAATTAAAATTATATTTATAGAAGTATTAATGAGGAACTTTTAAAAATGAATTTTTAAAAAGAAATATTTTATTAAAAAAAAGGCAAATTACTGCACCTAGCACAACATAGATAATAAAGAAATGCCTGCTGTAATTTTTGGTTACTAACATGGAAACAATTTGAGAAACTTTCTCTACAATCTCATTATGATGCCAAATAATGTCAATGGAAATGAGTTTAAAAGTTTATAGTATCAACTATATGCTTCCAGGAATGAATTCAATTTAAGTTGATACAGAAATGTAAATAAATATTCTAGTCAATTCTATTTTTCTTGTTGAGAGTCCTTAAATTATGTATTCATTATGCAGGATTATAGATGTTATAAGTATTTAAATACAAGACATTTTAAAATTGAAAAAATAGAACAGAATGTTTATAAGGAAAAATATTTTATAACATAATATGTTTGAGCACCTATACTTAGAATTACACTCATAGATATTTCGCTACATTTAAACTGGTGTTTCAATAAATAAATATAAGTAACCATGTTTAAAGTTAAATGGGAATGCTATTCTATTATCTCCACCAAAAATTCAATAACTAAAAGTTTTAAACTTGACCAAAGTTAGGATTTTAAAATATCAAAATAGTATACATTATTACAGTTCTACATGATGAAACTTCTCTACCTATAAGGAGGTATAAAAACAAAAGAAATTAGTTTCATAAAATGCATCAATGAAGCATGGGAGTAAAATAAATGAAGACTAACTGAGATCTGGCAGCTACTTACAAGAGAGTGTGGTCTTTTCAGGAGAAGCTATTCAAACTTCTAACAAAACAGAATTAAAAGAGCAACAAGACAAAAGTGAGGCAAAAGTCAGTCTAAATGGCTTAGAGACTGACAGAGCCTATGGTTCTTAGACAGAAATAAACCAAGAGGACCTCAATAAGAGGGAGGTTTGCTACATTTTGAGAAAGACACTCTAGTTCTCTTTGCTTGGTATAAGAAACCTTATTTTGTTAGTAATAAGGTGACCTCAAAGTGAAAAACTATGAGTTAGGGCAGCTAGGTGGTACAGTGGATAGAGCAGCAGTCCTGAAGTCAGGGCGACCTGAGTTCAAATCTGGTCTCAGACATTTAACACTTCCTAGCTGTGTGACCCTGGGCTACAAATTATATAGTTGTGATCCATACTATAACACATTTATTGACAAGTAGGTGAAAGAGCCAACATCAGGAAGATCTTAGAATCAAAAACTAGGAGCCAACAGAGACCATGGAAGCCAAAAAAACTAAGATCCACTTTTTGTAGATCAAGAAGGTTTCAGGTTCCTTTCATATCAAACCCTGGTCATAAGAAATACTACAAACATCTCTAAATATAGAAAAGCAAAAATGGACACAAAATTCTACCACAGAACAACAGAAGACATGATTTCTTAATTCACCCATAATACAAGAGGGCACCAACAGTTAGCTAAGTGCCAGGCACAGTGCTAAGTCCTAGAGAAAGGAAAAGAAAATTTTTTGCTGTCAAGGATCTCACAGTGTAATGAGAAAGACAATATTCAAACAACTATCTACAAACAAGCTATGTTTAGAACAAATTAGAGATAATCGAAAGATGGAACACACTAAAATTAAAGGGAATATGGAAAAGATTCCTGTAGAAGGCAGGTAGAAAATAGGAGAGATAGTTTTCCATACATGAAGCATAATTAAAGATGTCCAGTCAGGATAGAGAGTCTTATTTATGACTGCAAAGAGGCCAGAACTATGGATTTTATAACTGATAGCAAATTGATAGAGAACCATTAGAGTTTATTGAGTACGGAAGTTACTTGTGCTTGAGGACCCTAGCAACTGAGTAGAGAATAGAGTAGATAGGAGAAAAATTTGTGGCAGAAAGTACAATTAGTGGTCTATTTCAATAGTCCAAATGTGAGGTGATGAGAGCCTATAACAGGGTGATGAAAATATCAGGAAAAAAAACTTTGGCTTATGAGAGATATTAAGAAGATAAAACGAACAGATTTTTAGCATCAGATTGAAATCAACAGATTTTTAACGCTCAGGAGAGAGAGAATAAGGAGTCAAGGATAAGAGGTAGGTTGTGAGCCTGAGTGATTGGGATAATGATATAAGTTAGAAAGAAGGATGAATATGGGGAGAAAGATAATGAGTTCAATTTTGTTTAAGTTTAAGATAGCTTTAATACATCTACTTCAAGATGTCTAATAGGCAGTTTGAGCTGCAAAGCTGGAGATCTGCAAATAAATTGAGCAGGACAAGTAGATTTGAAAATCAACAACATAAATGATGATTGAATCAATGGGAGTTGATAAGATCTACAAGTGAAACACCATAAAAGAAAAAAAAGAGAGCTGAAGACAGATCCCTGAGGGATACCCATGGTTAATGGGCATGTCTTAGCAGATGATCAAGCAAAGGAGACTAAAGAGTGGTCAGAAAAGAAAAAAAAATCAGGATAAAAAAGTATCATGGAAACCTAGAGAAAAAAGAACACCAAGGACAAGGAGATTGACAGTATCCAAAAGAAAGTGTCATGAATCAATATGAAATGGAGTTTCTAGCAAAAATATTTCTATAAACAGAAGCCTAGAAGTTTAATAACAAGTGATTAAAAGTTAATCAGAGGTCACACACAATTTCACATCAAATGTTTCTTTAAATGATGCATTCATAGCATCAAACTGTTTACGGTTCTCATTCTGGGTGTAACCTGATCATTTAGTATGATGTTTCTTTAAATAGAAAGGAATATTAAGATTTAATGGAAGAAAATTACTGGGATGAAGACAGTAAGAGTTGCATTGTAACTTTATCCCTGAGAATTCCTCAATACTGGTTAGCATGGGGAAATTTAAATTGTTAAAATTTTTTGGGTTTTGTTGCTGGTGGTAGTAGTGGTTAGTTGGTTCTCTCTCACACACACATATATTTATGTAAATATATGTGTGTATATATATGAGCATATACATATATATATTATTGTTGTAATTAAATATGACAAATATACTTAATGTTACTATATATTTTTCTGAAATTGTACCAGTAATATATCACTTGTCAAATTAATGTCCTGCCAAGAGAATCTATGAATAATTTTAAAAAGAATATCTTCAATAGATAATTTCAGTGAAGCTTCTTGGATAAACTTTAAATAACCAATTATATACTTATTGACTTCAGAAACATGGCAAAGCTAAATAATGATCTTTTATCAAGATATGACTGATATATTTATACGGTCTTTGACAATGTGATACATTCAAAATGGAAGAAAAGCAAAACCATCAATAGTGTAGAGAAGGAAAGTAGTAGGTCATTTTGCTTTTCCATTTCCCTTTAAAATCTGAGTTCTATGAAATTTAGCTTTTTGAATGGCTAGTCTAATACACAGCTGACTGTTATTAAGCAGCAGACTTGTAATCAATACCTTTACTAACAGCTTTTCCCCGGGCTCTCTTAAAAAATAAGCACAATGTTATGTGGGATGGAAAACACCCAATTAGGTTTTTCTGGACCAATTTAGCTTGTCGAGCTATTGAATATTTTGACAATAAATATATTCACATTACTGGGTTTGTGAGAGAAAAAAAATAGCCCTTTAATTAGCAGTAAAACCAGTTCAGAAATCAGCCATCTGGTTTGCCTCTGGTATATTGTGAGATTGTATGAAGTCATCAGAAATTTAAAACACTAGAAATAAATTACTGACCTCAGAGGACAAAATTCATCTCACTAACACTAACCAAAAAAACAAACAAAAAAACCCCCTCATTTTTCACAAAAGCATTTGAGTTGATGCAAAATGAAGAAAACCAAGGTTTTTCTTTCTACTACAACCTGACTGTGCGTTATCAGAAAGAAAGACTAAATCTGGACTTCTTTTTATGAAACAAATACATCTGGAAAGTATTATGTATTTAAGTGTCTGTTTATTTGTAAACAAACTAGAAGTACTTCCATGATTGGTACCTAGTTAATCTAAGTAATTTAGAGTAGCTACATATTTCTTTTTTTTATTTCTTTTTTTTACAAATTTTTTTTATTTTTTTTAGTAGCTACATATTTCAAGGCATATGGGTTTCTTTCATGTGAGATATATATATATATATATATATATAATAGATACAGATACAGATAGATATAGATATATGTAACTTTTCTAGCTAATTTTTTTATTAAAAGGTGCTATACTAGACTTCACAGAATATACAGTAGTAAATTATTAGTCTGTAAATTCCATAAAAGATACTTGAGTCCTCGAGCTCCAGTACTTACCAGTGTGTTTTTACATCCAATACATTTCTTCTGGTTACCAGTGATTCAAAGATTCCAAAGTTGTGACTAACACTAGGTAAAAATATGTTCATAATGAAACCAAGGGCTGGATTCATTACCTTGAGAGTCAGTCAACTTCTCTCAATTCTGTGGCAATCAGATAACTTTTAGACAGTGATATACTACTTAATTCAAATGTGTCTATCTCAAAAAAATGTGTATATTGAGGAGTTCCTATGCCATTGCATACAAAGGAGACTGAAGGTAAAAAATGGAAATAAATGAGTACCAGTCTACCTTGCCACTGCTGGGGAGAAACACAAAAGAACCACTTAAATTCACCTATTGGCACCCATTCCAGCCATGTTTTTTTAAATCCCAGAAGAATTTATGATTCTTGAAACTACTTCTCCACCTTGGATCCACATTGATAACTTTTCCCCCTATCCATTATCCAGCTTTTCACCTCTCTATCTACTATAATGTTAAGTTCCTTAAGAACAAGGAAAGTCTTTCTTTTTGCCTATATTTGTATTATCAGTGAAAATTACAATGCATGGTACATAGTGGGTTCTTAAATATGTTTTGTCTATCACTGGATTCAACATGTTTACTCTTTTTTCTACCTATGTTAAGTGGGTCAAGGTAAGTTATTATTATACATTTCTGTTTGGCTGTTTATTAGGACTAGCCCATGGCTAACCATGGAAAATAGTAATTTCAGGAAAAACAATTAATGCCTATTCATTTTATGTATTGTAGTTAATGATAAAAACAATACAAATATTGAAGTTCTATAACTAGGGCAGTCAAAAAGCTAAAATAAAGAATTATAAATGTTTCTCCCTTCATTTCTTTATGTTCTTGTCTGCAAAGGGGCAGCAGCGCAGGTCACACCACTTGGAAGTATTAAATAGACTTGTACCAAAGTAGAAGAAAACATTCTAAGAAAGATATTTTCTTATACTTTAAGTCAGAAATATAATAGAATCTTTAATTATAAGTCTCTTTTATATTTTGTATTTAGGAAATAAAAAAATGGATGTCCTTCTATTTTGCAAGTATAGCCCACCACACATTTAATGAGCATTCCTAAGCCTTTTGCTAGGCTATTACTATGTGGATTTTTAAAAATCTAAGTTGGTAAGTATGAGAAACCATTGAGTACGGCTGGGGAAACTGACTATGGGGAATATAACAGATATATTCTCTCATTTCTTCAGTTAGTGTGTTTTAAAAGATAATACTAGGGGCAGCTAGGTGGTGCAGTGGATAGAGCACCAGCCTTGAAGTCAGGAGGATCTGAGTTCAAATCTGACCTTAGATACTTAACACTTCCTAGTTGTATGACCCTGGGCAAGTCACTTAACCCCAATTGTGCCTTAGCAAAAAAAATAAATAAAATAAAAGATAATACTTGTTCAGTAATTTTTCAGTAGTGTCTGACTCTCTGTCACCCCATTTGGGGTTTTCTTGGCAAAAATACTGAAATGGTTTGTAATTTCCTTCACTCCACTTTCGTAGGATCACACAGTTAGTGAGTTTCTGAGGCCAGATTCAAATTCAGATCTTTCTGACTTTCTCTTCCTTGTACCACCTGTCTCTCTATATTAAAAAATAAGCTATACTCATCAATAACTACTTTTTAATTAATTAAAAGGAGGAAATAGCAAGAAAAACAATATGTTCTCTGTCACAGAGATTTCTTAAAATGTTTCTGAAAATACTGTGGTTGAGAGGTAAGGACCAAGCTCCTCTAATCATACTTCATATGCTTCAATATTCTGGGGACAAATTTTATTTGCTCCCAAAATATGCCAAGTGTTAATTTTTATGATATCATCACTCAAATGGCAAAAAATAAAGATTACCATGGGTTCTTTTGGCTGCTGTTTTTAAGAATAACTCTCCTGGTCATATTCCACAGAAGGCATGTAACTTGGAAAGTGTAGCACTAATAGAGAGGGGCTCAACTACAAATACATGGTACTATCCATAGAGAAATATAAAATCCTTCAAAGAAGTATCCAAGTATGAAATGTTAAACATCTCCAGATAAACATCCAGTCATTTCTACTCCATGGCAGGTATAATAATTTTCTCCAGACCACAAAAGTTGTTGGTAGCAAAGGTATGATCTGAACATGGGTTCACTGATTCAGTAGTCAGTGCTCTTTCCACAGTATCACATTGTTCCTTCTTCCTCACACAATGATTTAGAAAGGGTTTAATCGATATGTAAACCTGTGAATATTCATGTAAAGATGTGTGTATGTATGCTTGAGAAAAAAATAATCATAATATTAGCCTGTGATAAAGTGACTATGTGTTTGTGTGCATTAATTTAAATACATAAAAATGTGTTTGGGATGATAAAAATGATACTGGGCCCTGTAGGTGGCACAGTGGATAAGCACCAGCCCTGAAGTCTGGAGGACCTGAGTTCAAATTTGACCTCAGACAGTTAACACTTCCTAGCTGTGTGATGACGCTGGGCAAGTAACTTAACCCCAATTGCCTCAGGGAAAAAAAACAGAATATAATATAAGACTGGGGGAACTGGGATAAACTAGGTAATAGTTGGTTTTTGAAGGTTTTGGTTTTGTTGTATGTGTATGTGCTTTTTAAACAGCCTAGAAAGAAAATAAAGAAAATATGGCTGCCTTCACCTCTTATACCCTAAGTCAGGGATAGCCCAGGCCTTATAAGACCTATGAAATCATTTGTATAATCAACCTCAGGAGATGATGAGCTGAAAGCTAAGTACAACAACTTCCCACTGCTTGAGTTCTATAAGTTGATAATTTTGTATGGCCCATTGGCAAATGATGCTATAAATATCCAAATGGCTCTTGATAGAAAAAAAAAAGTCCTCACCCCTTGTTCTGGGCAAATAAATATAATTCACAAAGCTTCTACTAGAGCCCAGAATTGAACCAAGTTTTAAAAATCTTTTTTCTTTTGGTCATAACCAATGGATTTGTTAGTTTATAGAAGTCCCAATAAGGAAAATCCTTCTACCAATGCAAACTAGAAGCTGTTCTGCATTTTATAGTTTGAAAGAGCTGCCCAGGGCACATGAGATGTTGAGTGGCTAATTTATCAATGGTCATGTTATTGCAATTGTAAAATGACTTCAATCAAGATATTTCTGACTCCAAGGCTGTTCTATTACTCTAATCTTCCTCTCATACCAGTGACATAAAGCTGAAATGAAAATACTTCCTGTTCTCCAAGTTTAGATTCTATGTAGTCCCAATAACTTGCCATTACTTCCTTTCCCCTCCAGCATACCTGCTGCTGTTTATCTCCAGAAACCTATCACTCTGGCCTCTTCCATTTTCCTCATTGTCAAGACCACTTGAAGCCATATAAGTCTTATGAATTAAGAGCTTGTATGGACCTTAAAAGGTAACTGTATAAAATTTATGTAAACATCTATATGAAATATTCCTAACAAAAAGAAAAAAAAAGGAAAAGAGTTTATTCTCATGCTCTGTGGACAATTAAAGTGATGTACCAAACAAGAGACCATTGTAAGGCACTGCTTCCCTGTTAAACATGAATTGGTATTTGCTGATTATGTTGATTTGGAGCACAAGGAACCTATTCAACAATAGTCAGTAGCTGAGTCCCTATACCCATATGTCATCCTGAAAAAATAGAAGAGAATGCTATTATTTGTATTTCTTGGTCACAAACCACAAGAATAAAAGAACTGTTTTCAGAAATGATGAGGTTCCTGCAGATAACATTTACCCAGAGGATTTGAGGCTTTTTGTGACATAAAGTGCAGAGTATTTTGAGGATGGTTACAGATGCAATGGCACAGAAAAGGCTTTTAACTTTGGCTCATTTCCTCTGACCACCCCTGCCTATGTCCTAAATTATAACCTCTCAAAGATACAGATCCTATAAAACTAGCTTTTTTTAGTATCATCACACAAAATAAGTACATTTTCTTGCCTCAAAATAAAAGGACAAAATTATAGGACTCAATAAATGTCTACATTACTGCATGCAGATAAATACAGTTCAACAAAGACTGTTTTATCTTAATAGCTCTTGCTTGTTGCTACCAGGAAATATGTCAAGACTGTAACTAATTTAAAATGTACCTTAATAATAAATATCTTATTCAGAACCAGATTGAAATTCAGAAATACACTGCACATATTGCCTCAATATTAATACTGGACTTTACAAAATACAATGTTTGCCTCACTAAGAAATCTTACCCCTTCATGATGATAATGACTAAAAGCCTACAGGATATAGTTTTGACCCGATAATTGCCTTTTGAAACATCTCAGCTCATATGCTCTCTGAACAACTGGAATCAACCTTCAAATCATTTTTTTATCCAATGGGAAAGCAATGGCATAAAATAATAAGCACAGTGGAATTAATGGAAAAAATGGGAAGGAAGCCTAGTGATACTAAATCTCAAACAATACTAGAAAGCCTTAATTAACAAAGAAATTTAGTACTTTGTTAGAAATAAAAAGATTGATCAATGGAACAGATTAGGAATACAATATGTAAAAGCAAACAAGCACATTAGCTTGGTGTTTGATAAACACAAAGTTTCAAGTTGTTGAGACAACTCACTATTTGACAAAAACTGTTGGGAAAACTGGAACATATTTCTCAGAAACTAGCTATATAGACTAATTACTCATGTTATATACAAAGCCAAGTTCCAAAATGATTTAAATGTAAAGAGTGATATGATAAACAAAGTAGGAGATAATAGATTTATTTATGATCAAACAAGAGATAGGAAAGTTCATGGGAAGATTGTATGAGCTAATACAAAGTGAAATGAACAGAACCAAAAGAAAAGTTTAGACAATAACAATACTATGCAGACAAATTACCTGAAAAGACTTAGAAATTCTGATCAACACTATGATGAATCAGAATTCCAATGGGTTCATGATGAAACATGCTACCTTGAGGTGACAGACAGTGCATATTGAGATATATAGATATAGATATAAAGAGGGAAAGGAATTGTTAATGCAGGAATTTTACTTAACTATATGTGAGAGTAGCAGTTTTCTTTTGCATGCCTTTTTTAATAAAAAGGAAAAAGTAAGAGAGAGAATTTAGAATTGAAAATTAAAGAAAAGAAAAAAGCATTACAACAAATGATTAAAACCAATACATTTATCTAACATTAACTTGAGAATCTGCAAGAAGCTCTGCAGGTGTACTGTGAGCATTTTATAGTCTCCATACTTCTAAAACCACATAAGAAAAATGTAAAAAGTCATAAATAGAACTTTCAACAAATCACATGCAGAAAAATAGAAGTAGTACATCATGCTTGTTAAAGCACATTGTAAATGAAAGGTGGTGAGTTTTTTAAAAGATTAATAGAAGGCATAATTTCACATCTATGAGGAGACATTAGAAGTTTAGAATTTTTGAATTAAGAAAAAGCCCTATTTTGTTTCTTAATAAAGCTTATCTAGTAGGAAGTTGTGGATAGTTAGATGATAACAGTAAATAAGAGTACAGGACCTGGAATCAGGAAGACTTGTCTTCCTAAGTTCAAATGTGACCTCAGGCCCTTACTACTTGTGTGACCCTGGGCAAACCATTAACCTTATTTCCTTTAATTTCCTCATCTGTAAAATGAATTGAAGAAGGAAATTTTAAACCATTCCAGTATCTTTACCAAGAAAAGTCCAAATGGGATCATGACAAGTCAGATACAACCAAAACAAACAATAATGAAGTAGGGGGTGCATTTTTGGATGTTGGCTTCCTTTTCTCCTAATACTAAATAACACTATTCTTCTTCAATTTTTTTTAAACTGGATCTCTCAAACTTTTTTCAATTCATGTTTTTAAGTTGAGTGTTTTTTGTCTTAAATTCTCCTCTTTTCATGTTGGCAAAATATAAAAATAAACATTGTTTAAACAACAATTTCACCTCTCATGATCCATTAGATCCTGCTGTTTGATCCTGCCATAAAATTGACATGCAACAAATTATTTCCATGGCAATAGAAAACAATCTAGTAAATTCAAAATTCTAATTCAGTAGGATCACAAAATAAGAGAATATGTGGATAATAGCCCTCCCCAATTTTGTTTTAAATTTTGCTTGTAGATTATCAAACATAAAAGTTTTAAGCCCTGAAATTAATGTATTTGACATGCTTAGAAAGAAAATTCACATTTAAGAAAAATGTATATGAAGAGTTAAAAAGAAACTGACACTAACATTCATTATGTTTTTTAGATTAGTCTTCATATTTACAAATAGAACCTAGTCTGTAGCTGTTAAATTGATCAGCATTTACAATTTATAATTCTAAGACCCCGACAAACTTTATATAACCATTATCTAGGATATTGTGAAGCATAATTATGAAATATTGAATTTTTGTTTTATTTCAAATAAAAATAATTACTTTCACCTGAATAGAGTAAGTAGTAAAATGACCTATATTGGCTCACATATCTTTTCCCTTTGCTATCCCTAATACCAATACTATAGTCCTAATTCATTACTTCCTGTCTGGACTATTGCATTAGATTGCTAATCCTTTCCCCATCTCCAATGACTTTCTTCTCCAATCTGTTACACACAAAACTACCAGAAAAGTTTTCTAAGGCAAAGCACTGATCATAATACTCCTCTAATCAAAAAATTTTGATGGTCTCTTAATGTTTAATGAACTATATCTAGATTCCTTACCTGGCATTCAAAGCCATGTATAGTGCTTCCCAATATAAGCTTCCAGATTTAGCTTTCATTACCCTTCTCTAATACTCCATACTCCAGCTAAACCAGAATATTTTCCCAAAACAATTCTCAATATTACTCACATCATGTGATATTCCTGTTTTCTTTCTCAACAGACTAAAATGGTGGATTAGCTCTAATAAGAGGAACTCTATTAAACCAATTCAATTCATTGGCATGGATTCTTCATCTATTGATACAAATTAAGAATCCTCTATTTATGTATCAATTTATGAATTACTGTTGCAAAAAGAATTATCATCCAGGGGCAAAATTTTTGTTGATGAGCCTCTACCACTTCACAAGTCTGGAACTTGGATCCCAATCCACTGATAGTTTCATACTTAAGCTTTTTTGAGTTTGCTCGGATTAGAAGAAGCTTTATTTTCCTGGCATAGCTTTTTCCAAACCTATATTGACATCTCATATATACCAGCATAATAAGAAAATAGAATTTACTGGAGGGAAATGAAATTTAATAGGGAAAAATGTGTAACTGGGTTCAAAAGAATCACTGCACCAGTACAGAAGAGAAGAATAAGGACAATATATATAAAAATGACCTGGGTCTCTGACAAGTACTGCAAGCTCAATATAAATCAGTGCATTATGACAGGTGATATTGCCAAGTTCTGTATAGAATACATAATAGTCCTAATGTATTCTGCCTTGATAGACTATATTAAAACACCAGAATAGATATAGATAAAAGTAATGTATTAACCCCTTGCAACTTAGGCTAATTTCTTCTTTAACAATATTGAGACCATCCTTGAAACTTAAATAGCCCAGTGGAGTAAAGGCTCAGACTTTTAACATCATTTCTTCATGTTATACGTTTGAATACAAAACACTCACTAGAAGCTCTAGGGGCTCTCTCTGATGCTAGGCTAATAGATCATATTGGAAAATTCAGAATTCCTCCACTAAACTTTACTTCCTTATTATGTTGGTATATATGAGATGTGAATATAGGTGCTTAAAAGCTATACCAGGAAAATAAAGCTTTTTCTAATCTGAGCAAACTCAAAAAAGCTTAAATATGAAACTATCAGCTTTATTCAGTTGAATCAACTCAAAATATCAAACATCCTCCTAAAATGCTTATCCTTGTTGAATATCCTTTTCCTGCTATGGCTAAGTACTTATTTTTTTGTTAACTTTGGAATGATCTATGAGTATCTCATTTTGTCTTAATATCTAACCTAAAACCAGGGTATTGGTCTGATTTTGACTCAACCTCTCTCCTAACAACCCCACTTCTTGGCTCTCCAAGCCTTCCTCTAAGGAGAAATTACACACCGATCACTATTATATATTATAAAGGGGCCAATTAATTCTGGATTACATAAATAATGGATTATGTATGCTTTGATCATGCCAGTGCCCAGTGTTCTTTTTTTACATTTATTATATTTTAATATACATTGCTTTATGAATTATGTTTGTAGAGAAAAGCCAGGGCAAAAGGGAAAAACCATTGGAGAGATTAAAAAATATTTTCTCATCTCTAAAATGAGCTGGAGAAGTAAATGGCAAACTATAATACTTTACAGTATATACTATGTATGTTTACTAAGAAAACCTCATAGAGAGTATGCTCCATTAGACCATGAAGAGTAAGATAAAACTAACAAATTTCCACTCGGATTTAATTTTTAATTAAGTAATTTTTAATATACATTGCTTTATGAGTCATGTGGGTAGAAAAAAATCAGAACAAAAGGAGAAAATCATGAGAGAGAAAAAAACAGAAAAAAAGAAGTGAACATAACATGTATTGATTTGAATTCAATCTCCATAATTCTTTTTCTGGATGCAGATGGCATTTTCTATCCAAAGTCCATTGGGATTGCTTTGAATCACTGAACCACTGAGAAGAACCAAGTCTTTCATAGCTGATAATAGCACATTCTTGCTGTTATTATGTACAGTGTATTCCTGGTTCTGCTTGTTTCGCTCAGCATCATTTCATGTAAATCTTTCCAAGCCTTTCTAAAATCAGCTTCTTCATCATTTTTATAGAACAATAATATTCCACTACTTTCATATACTACAACTTATTTATACATTCCTTAATTGATGGGCATCTACTCGTTTTCCAATTCTTTACTAGCACAAAAAGAGCTGCTACAAATATTTTTGCACATGTGAGTCCTTTTCCCTCCTTTATGATTTCCTTGGGATACAGACCTAGTAATGGCACTGCTGGGTCAAAGGGGATGTGCAGTTTTATAGCCCTTTCGGGATAGTTCCAGATTGCTTTCCAGAATGGTGGGATCATTTCATAACTCCATCAATGTATTAGTGTTCCAATTTCCCTCCATCCCCTCCAAAATTTATCATTATCTTTTCCTGTCATCATAGCCAGTCTGAGAGGTGTGAGGTGGTATCTCAAGAGTTGTTTTAATTTGCATTTCTCTAATCAATAGTGATTTAGAACATTTTTTCATATGACTATAGATGGCTTTAATTTCATCATCTGAAATTGTCTGTTTGTGTGCTTTGACCATTTATCAATTGGCAAATAACTTGTATTCTTACAAATTTGATACAGTTTTTTATATATTTTAGAAATGATACCTTTGCCAGAAATACTGACTATAAAAATTTTTCCCAGATTTGTACTTCCCTTTTAATCTTGTTTCTGTTGGTTTTGCTTGTGCAAAAACTTTTAATTTTATGTAATCAAAATTGTCCACTTTAGCTTTCTTAATGTTCTCTAGTTCTTTTTTAAAGGGTCATAAATTCTTACCTTCTCCAAAGATCTGATGGATAAATTATCCCTCATTCTCCTAATTTGCTTATGGTATCATCCTTTATGCCCAAATAATATACTCATTTTGACTGGAGTGCGATCTATGCTGAAATCTTCTAACACTGGGTTTCTACTGCCTCTGGAGCTTACATTCCCCACCTATTGACTGATGATATCTACCATTGTTAAGAATCCACATCCCTTCCAACTATATGTTACCATTAGGGCCTCATTCTGTACTTGTAGCCCCATAGCCACAGCCACTAATTCCTACATCTGTGCCTGTTACTACTCTGACCCCTGCTTAGAGCCACTAGGACCCATGTCTATACCCATTGTTCCTACCCTTGGCCAGGGTTGCTGGGTCCCACATATCTGTTAATTCGCCATTCTAATTGTATCAATTCTTATATAATCTGTGATGTGATAAAATACTTGCCATTATTAGGGTCTGATTTTTGTCTCCCTGTGCAGAACATTACTCAACAATAATCTTGGGATGCTGCCTCTGCTAGGACCTGATTCTTCCCTCCTCTGTTGAAGCCCAGGTGATAAAGGGCAGTGTCTCATCATCACTCCTGGTTTGTCCAACACAGTTAATGGGGTGAGGAATTGCCATATAGGATAACTTGGGCAATTCCAAAGATTCTGGTTAATCATGCCAGGCTTTAGATTCCCATAATTATCAGTGGTCAACCTCAATAATTTTGTGAATCTATATAATCATTCATTAAGTACTTACCTATGTTCCAGGGACTGTGATAAGCATATGGGATATTAAAAGAAGCTAAAGACAGTCCCTTCTCTCAAGGATATCTGAATTTAATAAGGAAGGCAACATGCAAACAAATATATACAAATGAACTCTATACAGAATAAATAGGAAATAATTAAAAAGAAGTCACTTTAATTTAGAGGGGCTGAAAAATGAAAAATGGTTGTAGATGATAAGATTTTAGGTGGGACTGAAACATGCATGTAGAGATAGAGGGTGAAGAACATTCCAGGCATGAGGGACAGTCAAAGAAAATGCCTAGAAACCTGAAATAAAGTGTTTTGTTTCTAAAATAGTCAATACATCAGTTTCACTGGATCATAAGAGTATGTAGCAGAGAATAAGATATAAAACTGGAAAAGTAGAGAGATTGGATATTAAGGATTCTGAATAACTAGAAAAGAAGTTTGAATTTGATCACAGAGGCTACAGGAAGACAGTGTAATTTACTGGTTTACAGGAGTGTCATGGTCAAACCAATATTGTAGGAAAATCACTTTGATGGTTTAATGGAGAATGGAGTAGGGAGAGACTTGAGGCCAGCAGACCCATCAGTAGACTACTGCAGTAATTAAGGCTTGAGGTGATAGCAATAGAGTGGTGACAGTAGGAGAAAAAATTAAGCAGTATATTTCAGACATATTTCAAAAGTGAAATTGGCAGATCTTGTAAAGAGCTTGGATATGAGAAAATAAAAGATAGCCAAGAATTAACAATAACTTCCAGATTGTGAACCTAAGAAACAAGGAATATAGTGCTGACTTAGTAATAGGAAAGTTAGAATGAAATAACATTTCAGGAGAAAAGATAATAAATTTAGTTTTGGACATATTTTACTTAAAATATCTTAATGGACATCCAGTTTGAGATATCCAAAAAGCTATTGGAGATACAATATTGAAAATCATCAGAGAGGCTAAAGTAGGATAGGTAAATTTTAGAATCATCAACCTAGAGTTTATAATTAAATACATGAGAACTGATAAGATCATCAAATAATGTAGTATAGAGAAAAAAGGTCAGAAACCTAGGATTATAGATGATATAGATAAGAATCTAACAGAGGAAATCAATATGGAGTATTTAAATAGGAAGAATGAGAACAAGGAGAAAATTGTATCCTGAAAACTTATGAGTAAAAGCCACTGGATTAGGCAAATAAAAGATAATGGGTAACAAATTAATTTAGTCTCACTTTCCTTACGTTTAAAGTGGGAAAATAATGCTTACGTAACTTATACCACAGGGTTGCTATGAGGAATATGTTTTGTTTACCTAATGGTCTGTGTACATTTCAATTATTGTTGCTATTAAGTGAGATGAGATACAGAGTAGAAAAGGATAGCCAATATCAGAACAAGAAAGACTTCATTTCAAGTCCTGCTTCTGATAATATATTGGCTGTGGGATTTGGAATGTCACTTATGTAGGCAACTCTAAGTCTATAGCTAAACACTTACTGATCTTCATTAGTAAAAGGAATTTTTTGTAAATGAAATCACAAGTCCAAACAATTAAATATTTAAAATGGTTTGAAAATCATAACATACTGTGTAAATGAGTCATTACTATTATGCTAAGTCAATTAATGGTAGAAAATATGATCAACCAATCATATCAGATATAAGTAAATCAAAAAAATTCCATGACAAAACATTATCAATACCATAGATTCAGTTTGGGGGTATGAGTAGGTTACTGTACTGTACACAATGATCCATCAGTTCTACTCACTTCACTTTGAAGCATTTCACATAAGTCTTAGGACATTTTTCTAAATCAATCCTCCCTCCACCCCAATCATTTCCCACAATAGTACTTCAATACAATCATTTGACATAGGTTGTTCAGCCATTCCCCAAATGATGAGCATCCCCTTGATTTCCAATTCTTTGCCACCACAAAAAAGAGTTGTTATAAATATTTTGTAGCTATATTTGTATTTTTTTCCTTTTTTCTTTGATCCTTTTGGGATGCAGGCCTAGTAGTGGTATTGCTAAGTCAATGGGGTATGCACAATTTTATAGCCTTTTGAACTTAGTTCAAATTGTTCTCCAAATGTTTGGACCAGATCCTTAGCTCTAATCAGTTCATCTATTCCTTACACCCCCAAGTATTCGTCACTTTTGATAGATGTGAGGTTTGTACTTCAGCTTTGTTTTAATTTGCCTTTCTTTAATGAATGTTGATTTAGAGTATTTTATATAAGTAGAAATTTTCTACCTCTGAAAATTGTCTGTTTATATCCTTTTATCACTTGTCAATTGGGAAATAGTTCTTATTTTTGTAAATTGAGTAAGTTTTATTCTCAGGATATATTTGAGAAATGAGGTTTTTATCCTTTCCTCCTTTAATATGTCTTCCCTCTAAAAATTTTCCCCTTTATCCCATTTCTCTTTCCTCCCAATTTCCCTAACATCTAAGTTACATTTCTACATAAAACAAATATATGTGTATATGCATATGTATGCTTCCCTACATAAATCAATTCTGATGAGTGAGGTTTTAATATAGACTGCCACTCCACCCACTCCAAGTTTTCCCTTCAGTGGAAAAGCTCTTCCTTGAGTGCCTATCTTGAGTAGGGAAATGCAAATTAAAACAACTCTTAAGGTACCACCTCACACCTCTCAGACTGACTAAAATGACAGGAAAAGATAATGATAAATGTTGGAGGGGATGTGGGAATACTCAGAAACTAATGCATTGTTAGTGGAGTTGTGAAATGATCCAACTATTTTGGAGAGTAATCTGGAACTATGTCCAAATGTCTATCAAACTGTGTATAATATTGACCCAGCAGTGCCACTATTAGGTCAGTATCCCAAGGAAATTACAAAGAAGGGAAAAGGACCCACAAAAATGTTTGTAGCAGATCTTTTTGTGATAGTAAAGAATTGGAAAATGAGTAGATGTCCATCAATTGGGGAATGCTTAAATAAGTTGTGGTAAATAAAGATAATTGAATATTTTTGTTCTATAAAAATGATGAACAAGCTGATTATAGAAAGGCTTGGAAAGATTATTATGAACTTATGATAAGTGAAACAAGCAGAACTAAGAATACATTGTACACAATAACAGCAAGAATGTGCAATGATCAACCATGAAAGACTTGATGGTTCTCAGTGGTTCAGTGATTCAAGGCAATCCCAATAGACTTTGGACAGACAATGCCATCTGCAACCAGAAAAAGAACTATGGAGACTGAATGTAAATCAACTCACACTATGTTCCCTTCTTTTTTCTGGGTTTTTTTCCCTCTCTCCCATGGTTTTTCCCTTTTGCTCTGATTTGTTTGTCCCAACATGATTCATAAAGCAATGTGTATTAAAAATAAATAAATTTTAAAGAATAATGGCAATTTCCTTTTGGAGTTACATGTATCATCTTCCCCTAATGGAATACAAACAATTTAACTTTACTGAGAATCTTGTGATTACTCTGTCATGTTTACCTTTTTATACTTGTTTTTAATCTTATGTTTAAAAGTCAATGATTCCATTCAGCTTGGTCTTTTCATCAAGAATGCTTGGAAGTCCTCTTTTTCATTAAATATTCATTTTCCCTTGAAGGATTATACTCAGTTTTGCTAGGAAGGTGATCCTTGCTTGTAATCCTAGATCCTTTACCTTCCAATCTAATCCAATTTAAACTCCTTTAATGTGGAAGTCACTACTAAACCTTGTGTGATTCTGGTTGTGGCTCCCTGTTATTCAATTTTTTTTCTTTTTGGCTGCTTGAAGTTTTGGGATAAGTTTTTTGGTTTTTGTTTGTTTGCTTGTTTGTTTTTTAATCTGGGAGCTCTAATGTTTGTCTGTAACATTCCTGGAAGTTGTTATTTTGAGATTTCTTTCAAAAAGTGATTGGTAGATTCTTTCAGTTACTTACCCTGTGAATCTAAGGCATTGGGATAGTTTTTCTTTATAATCTCTTAAAATATGATATCTAAGCTCTTTCTTTGATTATGTCTTGCAGGTATCCCAACAATTCTTAAATCATCTTCCTTGATCTATTTTCTAGGTCAGTTATTTTTCTTTTGAGATAGCTCACATTTCTTTATTTTTTTTCCTTTTGTCTTTGCTTTATTATTTATGATATCTTATGAAATAATTGTATTTCTTTTTCCATTTGACCAATTCTACTTTATGGAGTAATTTTCTTAAGTCAATTTTATTTTCGTGCCTCTTTTTTTGTTTACAAGTGTTTAATTCTCTTTTCACAATTTCTCACACCATTCTCATTTCCTTTTACAATTCTCCTTCTTCTACTCTTATTTCTGTAACTTTTCCTGAAATTTTTGTTGGACTTGGATTCAATTAGCATTTTTCTTTGAGGCTTTTGTTTTTAGCTGTTTCCACATTTTTGTTTTCTTATGAGTTTATATTCAGGTCTTCCTTGCCACCTTATACCTTTTTTTTTTTTTTTTTTTTTTGGTTTTTGCTCACCTTTCTAGCCTATTTATTGTCTCAGAACTTTATACTGAAGTTAGATTCTGCTCACTTAGGTTTAAGGAGATAATGTCTCAAACTTCAGGCTTTTCCATGCTTCTATTTTTAGAGGTAGTCCTGAGGATCTACAAGTTTTTAGCACTTTCAACATGGTATGATTCTGGAAGATCTATGGTCACTGCTCTCCCAGTCTGTACTCAGGTCTTTATCCAGGAAGGAAGCTGCTCCTTGCTCCCTTGTGACTGACCCCCAACACTCCTCTCTATCCTGCAACTGCAATCCAAAATTGCATATTGGCAATTTAGTTGCCAATCAGTGCCAGCCATGTCCAGTATTAACAAAAGTCCCCCTATAATCTCTTTTTGATCACTTATCTGAAGCTGTTACTATCTGTAGGCAGAGAACTTTTGAAACTGCTATTGTTCCTATGAATATTATTGCTGCTTGCTTTAGACAGTCCTTCACTATTATACATATAACTGTTATAAACTTCTGTCAACTTACTACGTTTTCTTAGGACGGAAAAAAACATTGCACTCTGACCTTTTGTTGGCTCTGCCAGTTCAAAATTTGATCAAGGTATTATTTTGAAATTGTTTGGAGGGGGATTTTGAGAGAGTTTAGCTGGGATGCCTCTAATCTGACATCTAGACCCTACTCCCCTGATAGGATCAATCATTTAAAATGTCATGATAATCACAGAAAAATCAGCTGGTTGTTACACATTGCAAAGAAAATGACATTTGAGAATCTGTATTCTTGAGGTTTATGTCTATTGTCAAAAGAACAAAAATAATAAGGGAGAAATGTGTAGTCAGCCTGAGATACATAAACATACATGAACATTTATGTTTTTCTTAAAACTGAAACTCCAAGCTAATGTTGACAAAAGTTAAGAGAGTTAAAAAAGGGTTTAAAAACTATTTTTAAGCACAAATGTGATGATTTAAGTTAATTTACTGGTAATAATATTACAAATTCATTTTTTTCTTTTAATATTTAAATTTCTTTTTAGACTAACAAAACAAGCTTTTCATCCCAAAAATATCCCTAGCAATGCCACCACCACCCACCACCACACCAGGGGCAGAATGCCACCTGGCAGCAAGCAGTTTTGTTGCTATTCACCATTTCAGTACTATGCCAAACACCTACACTCAGCCATCCTCCAAACCCTCCACGATTACAAATGTAGTACTGAAATTTCTTTGATATGACAGTACTAACATTAACCTCCTTTTACAAGTCAATGTTCCTTGACTGCTTCCTTGGAAGAGGGGATGCTGTTTGGCATATATTGGCAAAATCATGGGCATTCTGGTTCTATTCCTTGGCATGTCATACATTTCCTCATGTCTCTGTACACCACTATTCATGACTGCCTATTTATTTTTCTTAGTATTATTTGATCCACAGAATTAATTATTAATCATAATAGCCACTCATTCTTGATCAAAGTTTTGAGATTGCTATATAACACTAATTAACTGGCAAAAAAAATAATAATAATTTTAAAAATCCAATACATGCTTTTATCACTACTCTTTAGATATGAGAAAAAACGTAAAATTAGAATGGATTCAGGTGAGGGTAGGGTTCCTGAAACTGAAAGGACTGCAGGAATGGCTAATGGTCACAAAGAATCTGCAACCTAAGGCTGGTAGCAATAACCTGCATCAATGTAGTATTCACACAAAATTACCGGTTTCTGACAAATGATGAAGACTTATACATTCAGACAAATGTATTTCCCTTCCCCAAAAGACTATAAAATTATTCAAATGATCTAGGATTGCTCAAAACATTATCCAAAGAACTTTTCTGTGACTAACTTTAGAGCTAGTTGTCACACACAAGAAAATTAGTCTTATGTATAACCATACCTTTTCTTTCCTCAACATGATGACTAATTTTAAAAATGATTCACAATTAAATAACTTTCAATTTGAAAAAGAGAAAAAAACTTTCTAATAAGTACTTTGTGAGATAATATTACAAGTAATACTTCTCCATTTTCAGATGGAAAAAAAAGGCATTGGGTTGTATATGACTTGTTCAAAATTATTCAACTAGTGAGACATCCAGAACTGGAGCCCAGGGTTTCCTAACCTCAATCCAATGTTATTTCCTCTAAACTAAACTGCATTATTCAACCAAACTAGACTGTGAATAATTTCTATTTCTAAATGCCAAATTTGTTCTTAAAGGATAAATTGATGTCACCCCAGAGGCTATTCAAAAGAATGTGCCAAAACCCCTCATGATAATTCAAAATGAGCAGTTCCAAATTGAGTAATGGCAGGATGATAGAAATAAGTACATGGCCTCCCAAAATGACTGCTTTGAAGTGAAGAGCAATCATTTGGAAGTCTGATCTCTGGTAAATTTATTACTAAATCAATCATATCATTGTGACTTTATAAGTCACCCTTCATACACTTGAATCCTATGATGTATTCAAAGTAAAAAAATATATTTTCTTGCAAAGGATATTTGTGATTGATTTTAGGCAGAAATTTGCTGGAAAAAAAATCTTAGTAAAGAGTGGAAAAGGATTGTACAAGTATGGTCTGAAGAAGAAGCTACACAATTATATAGTTCAGAGATCACTACCACACATCCCAACAAAGCAGAGAAGTTCCCAACTGCTGCTTCTGGAATCCTCCTCAAACATCTTTAGAATCTCAAATCTAAATACCATTTTGTAATGTGATACTCATTCTCATACAGAGCTGAATTATCACAGTTCTTCTTACACAGAGTTGAATTATAGAGTTGAATTCAAATAATCTTAAATTAAGAAAATGAAAATAGTATTTACTATTTTAAATAAGATGTTATATCAGTAGAAGCACATAGCCACATAAATGATACAGCATTTAAAGCATTATTATATGTGTTATTTTCACAAGGATTGGTACCAGTTTGCCTAAAAGGCTGAGAATTCATGTAGAATTCTCCTTAAGTATTAATAGTAGCTTTATAAAAGGTATTTTTGTTTAAAGAAAAAATATTTCCAATGATTCTTATTTTCTTTTCCTAAAGCAAAAGAAATGCTAGGGAACATAAAAAACCAAGAAAGAACTTTTGGCACATGTTCCCTTTTCATTGAAACTGTCCTCCAGGTACCCATTTTTCCTTATGCCAAAATACTACATTTGGTTAGCACATAAAAGAAAAAAACACTAAGGAAATTGAGTGAATTGATTAAAGTCGTGTTCAAGAATTAGGTTGAGAGGATTCAGGGATTCCACTAAGAACCCAACTGGATAGAATCTTCTTGGTTGAAAGATTTTTATTTACTTCAAGTATTTCATGCTATCCTATCTACAAAAGAGAAAGAAACTTCTTAAAGAGTTCAATATCTTAAGAGTACAGAATGAGACATGTATATTTTTGGATAAGGCCAATGCAAGATTTTTTTTCTTAGTTAACCATGCACGTTTATTTTTAAGGCTGATAATTCAGCATTATGGTTGCTTTTCTTTCTTTTTTTTTTCCAATGGTGAGGAGAGGGGAAAAGGAGTTTAAAAAATTATTAATTAAATAAATAACATTTAATCTAAAAGAAAGTTCCATAGTTAGAATTATTGAAAATGGCTTCAATTATACCTTTATTTCTCATTATTTCCTATTATACAAGATGCAATTTTTCTTCTAATTATCTCCAGATTTTGTGAAATTTCTAGTTACATGCAGATCCTAAAATGTATTCCTGTCTCAATTACAAAGGAAACACAGAAATAAACATTTTTAAAATAATTTTTTCAAACTAAAAAAGAAACCAAAACTTATAAAATAACAAAAAATACTATGCTATAGCAAAAAGGTTACTTTCAGTCTTATTTTTTGCCAAATCATATAATCACTTCAAAAGGAAGACTACTTTTCTTTTTGTTGAGTCTACAAAATAGTCAATTAATGTTTTAATGAAAAATAGAATATGAGCACAAATTTTCCTTAGTGGTAAGAGGGTTATAAAAACAAATACTGCATAGTATACTGGTATTGGTTTTTTATACATGCACACACATATATGTACAAACACATGCATATTTGTTTTGTTGAGTGGTCTTGCTTCTTTCCTGTTCAAAATTTAATTGTAATCTTTAGTGGAATTCTCAATGTCTAAAATAATTCACAAAAGTCTAAAATAAGCTCAGTGGTATGTTCTCAAACAGCTTCAGTTAGTCATTATTTCTGAGAATCTGGATATCTACCTGGAAAGTCTGTTCAATTTTATTTGAATCACAATCCCAATTGTTAAATTTTGATACATGAACTTGTTTAGATAAAGAAAGAATGACAGTAGATCAATTTTAATGAAATCCTACTGTAAGAATATTATCAATTACTATTTTGCTTCATTTTGATTTATTTATACTAAGTAAAGAATAGCAAGAAGTAACAATATCAAGGATCCATATATAATATTAACACACTTGATTTAAATAAAAAATCACACATATTTTTAAAATACATATTTCTAAGTTGTACAACTTAGGCATGGTGTTTTATCTATGCACACACATGTATATTATTTACCTGCTATATTATATTATATATAGCATGGGCATGACCCTTTTTCTCATTTTATAGATCTAAGAATTAATATCCTATCTTCATACCAAGCAATATCACAAATGTTTCCATGATCAATATCTGATATCATTGTTTATTAAGAAAGAAAGGGAGAGAAGGAATAAGGAAAGAAGACAAAGAGGAAGGAAGGAAATAAATATTTGTTAATAGTTACCAGACACTGTGCTAAGCACTTTACAAACATTATCTCATTTAAACTTCACAGCAAAGTGATAGGAAGATGATATTTTTATTGCTATTTTATAGTTGAGGAAACTGAGGCAAACAGAAATTGTGACTTTTCCAAGAAGGAGAGATTAATATCTTAACTTTGTACAGAGGAAAAGAAATAGATTTTTTTTTGAAAAATAATCTTCTAGATTATAGTTATCAATATACAATGAGTAGTTTGTACATAAACTAAATCCAAGCCATACATGTACACAAAATTTAATGTTGAGTATGTACATCAATTAGCATTTGAATTGTAAATTTCCACATAAAAATACCAGCTCTATCATCCTTTATTTATTTAAATTTAAAATGTTATGAAGATTAGATTAGTATATTGGATAGATAGCTTTCTTTAGCGCCTGGAAATCATGTTCAACTCCTGCCATTAACACTGACTTTATGATCCTGGGCAGTCACTTTAGCACCCAAGTGAAGTCTCTAAGATTTCACTGGTAAGGCTCTGCCTCCAAAAGAATTTCTGGTCAGATCCAAAGTAAATATACTTTCTTCTCTCTACTATTGCTCAGAATCTTTTTTTTTAATTAAAGCTTTTTATTTGCATAATATGTGTATGGGTAGTTCCCCAGCATTGATCTTTACAAAGCTTTCCATTACAAATTTCACCCCCTGGTCTCCTTCCCTCCCCTAGATGGCAGGAAGTCCACTACATGTTAATAATGTAATAATAGTTGACAAGTTGTGCAAAAAAAAATCCTATCTACAAAAAAAAAAAAAAGAAAAGAAAAGAAAATAAGAGAAAGGAAACACCATGCAAGCAAACCTCAACAGAGAGCATGAAAATGTTATGTTGTGGTCCATATTTCATATCCCACTCTCTGGGTGTATATGGTCTTCTTCAGTGAACAATCGGAACTGGTTTGAGACAATTCTTTGTTGCAAAGAGCCATGTCCATCAGAATTGATCATCATGTAATATTGTTGTTGCTGTGTATAATGATCTCCTAGTTCTGCTCGTTTCACTCAGCATCAGTTCATGCAAGTCTCTCCAGGCCTCTCTGAAATCTTCCTGCTGGTCGTTTCTTACAGAGCAATAATATTCCATAACATTCATATACCATAATTTATTCAGCCACTCTCCAATTGATAGGCATCCCTTCAGTTTCCAGTTTCTAGCCACTATAAAAAGGGCTGCCATGAACATTCTTGCACATGTGGGTCCCTTTCCCTCCTCTAAGATCTCTTTGGGATATAGGCCCAGTAGAAACACTGCTGGGTCAAAGGGTATGCACAGTTTGATAACTTTTTGAGCATAGCTCCAAATTGCTCTCCAGAATGGTTGGATCCGTTCACAGTTCCACCAACAATGTATTAGTGTCCCAGTTTTCCCACATCCCCTCCAACATTCATCGTTATCTTTTCCTGTCATTTTAGCCAATCTGACAGGTGTGTAGTGGTACCTCAGAGTTGTCTTAATTTGCATTTCTCTGATCAATAGTGATTTGGAGCAACTTTTCATATGACAAGAAATGGTTTTAATTTCATCATCTGAAAATTGTCTGTTCATATCCCTTGACCACTTATCTATTGAAGGGTGGCTTGAATTCTTATATATATGAGACAATTCTTTATATATTTTAGAAATGAGGCCTTTATCAGAACCATTAAATGTAAAGATGATTTCCCAATTTGATGCTTCCCTCCTAATCTTTTCTGCATTTGTTTTATTTGTACAGAAACTTTTTAACTGAATATAATCAAAATTATCCATCTGGTGTTCAATTAGGAGTTCCAGGTCTTCTTTGGACATAAATTTATTCCATCTCCACAGGTCTGAGCGATAAACCATATTACGTTCCTCTAACTTGCTTACAAAGTCCCTCTTTATATCTAGATCATGAACCCATTTAGATTTATCTTGGTATGTGGTATTAGGCATCGGTCAAGCCCTAATTTCTTCCACACTAGTTTCCAATTTTCCCAGCAGTTTTTGCTGAATAGTGAGTATTTATCCCAAAAGCTGGGGTCTTTGGGTTTATCAAACACTAGATTGTTAAGGTTATTGCCCAGGTTGTCCTGATAACCTATCCTGTGCCACTGATCGACTGCTCTATTTCTTAGCCAGTATCAAGCGGTTTTGATGACCGCTGGTTTATAATATAGTTTTAGATCTGGTACAGCAAGGCCACCTTCATCTGCCTTTTTTTTTCATTAATCCACTTGAAATCCTTGACCTTTTATTCTTCCAAATGAACTTTGCTACTATTTTTTCTAGATCTGTAAAATAATTTCTTGGGAGTTTGATTGGTATGGCACTAAATAAGTAGATTAGTTTGGGTAGTATTGTCATTTTTATTATATTCGCTCTGCCTACCCATGAACACTTAATGTTTTTCCAATTGATTAGGTCTGACTTTATTTGTGTGGAAAGTGTTTTTAGTTTAGTTCATATAGTTTCTGACTTTTCCTTGGCAGATAGATTCCCAAATATTTTATCCTATCATCCATTATTTGGAATGAAATTTCTTTTTGTATCTCTTGCTGCTGAATTTTGTTGGTAATGTATAAAAATGCTGATGATTTATGTGGATTAATTTTGAATCCTGCAACTTTGCTAAAGTTGTGAATTGTTTCTAGCAGTTTTTTAGTTGAGTCTCTAGGGTTCTCTAAGTATACTATCATGTCATCTGCAAAGAGTGATAATTTGGTTTCTTCATTACCTATTCTAATTCCTTTTATCTCTTTTTCTTCTCTTATTGCTAAAGCTAACATTTCTAATACAATATTAAATAGTAATGGTAACAGTGGGCAGCCTTGTTTCACTCCTGATCTTATTGGGAATGGTTTTAGTTTGTCTCCATTACATATGATGCTTACTGATGGTTTTAAATAGATGCTACTGATCATTTTAAGGAAAAGCCCATTTATTCCTATACTCTCTAGTGTTTTTAATAGGAAGGAGTGTTGGATTTTATCAAAGGCTTTTTCTGTATCTATTGAGATAATCACATGGGTTTTGATAGTTTTGTTATTAATATTATTAATTATGCTGATAGTTTTCCTAATATTGAACCAGCCCCGCATCCCTGGTATAAATCATACTTGGTCATAGTGTACTATCCTAGGGATGTCTTTCTGTAATCTCATTGCTAATATCTTCTTTAAAATTTTTGCATCAGGGGGCGGAGCCAAGATGGGGAACTGCGGACAGCTTTCTCTGTGAACTCCTGGGATTTTCCCTCAAACCCAGACAAAGTGAGCCTTCCAACTGGTTTTTGAGTGAGGGCCCCACCAAGCATTTGGACTACAACACACTTCTATCAAAGATCTACCTTGAAAGAACTCCGGAGAAGGTTAGCCTCAGGGGAAATCGGCCGCTGGTCCCGATCAGACGCCAGCCGGGGTGGAAGTCAGGGCTGCGATACAGGGGCGGATTTTGGGCACCCAGGAAGCCCCTGGGAGATGCTGGACCACTTTGCTCTGCTTGCGGGCAGCTGCTTTGGCAGATCTGCCTTTGGAAAAGGGTGTATCAAGAGCAGCTGAAAACGTGGTCCTAGTGCGAATCTAGCCCTAGCCCGACCAGCCTCAAACCCGAAGTCAACTCGGCAAACTGCCCCAGGGCAAATACAAATTGTTGCAGTTTTCTCTGCTTTTGACCAATATCCCAACTTTAAATCATGAGCAAGAAGCAGAAGAGAGCTCTCACCATAGAAAGCATTTACGGAGAAAAAATAGAACAGTCCCCAGATCCTGACATTATGAAAACAATCCCAGATGAAGCCACAAAGGCAGACTTAAGTTGGTCTCCCTTTCAGAAGGCTTACCTGGATGATTGCATTAAGAATCTCAAAAGAGAACTAGAAGAAGAATGGGGAAATA
>JAJPUD010006731.1:109566-122542 GCA_023553655.1 Myrmecobius fasciatus | reverse complement strand
GGGCCCCGGGCGCCGCAGCCATGGCGGAGCGCCGAGCCTTCGCGCAGAAGATCAGCAGGTAGAGCGGGGAGCAAGGGCCACAGCGGCTAGAGACCGAGCGGTCTGGGCTGGGGGGCGGCCACTGGGTAGGAGGGCTTGGGCGAGGCTCGGGGGGGGACCGCCTCCGAGCGTGGGGAGGGGGCTGGCGGACCCACGGACGCGCGGACGGACTGACGGACGGGGAGGGCAGGACGCGAGACCCCGCCCCCGGGAGCCCCCCCCACCCCGCTCCCCCCCCTGCCGCCGCCCCTCCCCCTCTCCATCCTCCTTTCTCCTCCATTCTCCCCGCGCTCCCCTCCCCCTACTAGAGGAGCGGGGGTCCCTGGGGGTCGCCCTCACTCCTGAGCTCTGGGGGAAAGTCGGAGGGAGAGCCCCCCAGTGAGAGCCAGGGGAACCTCCCCGCAGTCCCCACGGGAGCGCTGGGCTAGGCGGCCCAGACCACAAGAAGGATACTTTGTTACCAGCTTCGTCTGTCCCGGGGCTCAGCGCCTCTTCGGGGCCGGCCAGAGCAGACTCCGAGCTGGCCGGCCCGAGGCGTGCAGATCGCATCTCTGGAGGGACCCTTCACCTCCGGGACACCAGCAGGGCTGGGCCACCGAGACAAAAAGGGATCCTCCTCCCACAGGGCCAGCCCCTCATCCACCACACCGCTGGAGGGGCTGCCTCCTCCCTCGGGACCATCCCTCCTAGGGAGCCCAGGTCGAACCTTGTCACCCTCTGCTCACTAAAGCTCAGTAGCTCCCCAGCTCCAAATCCAGGGGCATCCCCTGGCCCCCTCCAGCCTTTCCTACCTTAAGTCTCACTCCCCACCCCGAACTCTGCCTGACTGTTCCTCCAACCACTTCTCGAGTCTGGACATTTTCTCTGGCAGTGCCCCCTCCCCGGAATGCCCTCCCTTCTCATCTCCACTTCCTGGCTTCCCTCAAGTCCCAGCTAAAATCCTCCTTCCACAGGAAGCCTTTCCGGGGCCTCTCTCCCACTTATCTGCAATTAGAGCCGGTTTGTGCCTGGTGCTTTGCTTGCTCCCTCCCCTGTTAGACTGTGAGCTGTTTGAAGGCAGGAACAGCCTTTGTATTCCCAGTGCTTAGCACAGTGCCTGACACATAGTAGGCGCTTAATGAATGCTAGTGGACTGACTTAGGTGTTACACTAATTTTTTTTACTCTATACTATTTATTATACTATTAATATTTTACACTATTATTCCATGCCAGATAATTTCAAATGGGAGTGAGATGGGGAGTGAGAAGATGGAAAGACACCTAAACAGGGATTTGAAGGAGCTGAGGGGGTTCCCTGTGTACAGTCTATATGGGGAACCATTGGGGAGAGCACCAAAGCAAAGGGGATGCCAGACTGGATATCCCCCAGAGAGAGACTTCTTCCCAAGGGTGTTAGATGCTGGGCAGTTGACAAAATGGAGCCAGACCTTACTGACTGTGTCCCTCTCCCCCCCATGTCCCCCACCAGCACCACCTGAAGGCTGGGGAAAAGAGCCGGTTGCAAGTGGGATGGTGACATTGTAAAATGTTGGTGATTATTTCAGGAATTGGGCAAGCATTTATCTAGTGCCTGCTGTGTACAAAGCAGTGCTATGGATGCTCTAGCTTGGGGTATCTTCTTGGCATAAAGGGCATTTCCAGATGTATTTGAAATAAGAGTAGAGAGCATTTTGCCAGAGTTAGGGAAGCCTTCAGATTGACCCCAAGGCAGTGCCTTCTGAGGGTCCTTTAAAGGATCCTGAAGGGGAGTTGGTTTTGAAGGCCTGTTCTCTGGGTCCCAGAGAGCAGGACCAACAGTTGCACTTGGTCCAAGTGGCAAAGGGGAGAAAGGATGTATCTGCAAGTGGAGGGGGCTGCTTCAGGAGGCTAGGGACAAGGGGGACCACTGAGGCTGAGGAGGCTGCCCCTCATCAGAGCTCTGGAAACAGACATTGGCCAGTGGGGAGACGTATTGTGTCTGACCTTGTTTGGGACTCTGGGTGGACTCATTGCTTGCCGAAATCCCTCCCAAAGTGAACGTTGTGAGCTGTGCCTTCCTTGGAGGAAAGGTGTGAGCACTCAGGGAGGAGGGAAGCTCCACCAGCTCCATTCAGGGGATGCGGATTCCCGGGTCAGTGTTCTGGAATTAGGGCTCCCACTTTGTTCTCTTCTGTATTCTTCTTGATGGATGAGAAGGGAAAGGGAAGGGAATAGAGGAGCATTTAGGTAGAGCCTGCTGTGTGCTGTGGGAGCCTTACAAATGTTGACTCATTTGATCCTTGTCCAAAGTGCTTGAAAACTGAGGCTGACAGATGTAGTGACTTGCCCAGTATTACACAGGGAGTCGCTGTCTGAGGCTGGATTTGAACCCTGGCCTTCCTGTCCCTAGGCTCATAGAGCTTGCACATAATGCCCACAGAAGGGACTGCTTTTTCCAGCAGAACCTTTGCCCTGACCGAGGGCAGAGCCTGCAGTGTCGCCTTCTCCCATCTGGCTCTTGGACAGGGTAGATACCACCTCCTCTCAGCAGCTTTGCCTCGGCTGCTCCTTCCATTTTGTTTCCCACTCCTGTGAGCCGTGGCTCACTTGTACTCATGGCCCTCCTCGGTGGTCCCCCTTGACCTCCTTCCATCAGCAGCAGTCCCTCCTTTGAGGTTCATTCAAACCTATCAGTTGGCCAGGATTCTGGGCCCAGTCCCTTATGAGCCTGGCCACCCTCCTTTTTTCCCAAAGGTCTGTCCCCCTCCATCTCATGCCTGCCTCCTGCTAGGAGATTTCAGTATGTGTCCATGTTTGTGGATAATTCAGCCTGCACACACCCTGACCCAACTTCCCCAATCCTCTGCTTCTTCAGTGCCCATGCTCTCTCCTCCATGTGTCACAGCCCTGATCTTGCCTCACCCGCAGGCCCTCCTTCCATGTGGCCCCGTCCCCCTGTCATCCTTGCAGCTCCCCTGCCCCAGGCCTTGCCCCCTGCACTAGCCAGTGTACATCTACACCATCCCCTACATTGGCCCTTTGCCCCTCATGCTGGGACCGATCCTGCTTTGGATCCCTCACTGCCCTTGTCTTTCCCTCATAGTCACATACTGTTGAATGGAGCTGGAGAAAGGCCCTAAGCCATACTTTTGGGGTCCCCCATGGTTCCACATTCTCCAGCAGTCAGTGGGCATGCCCCTGATACTTCTGTGCCATCCCGAGTGGTCCTGCCAACCGTTTGCAGCCCCCCTGCCCCTCACCCCAAGGACCTTGCCTTTGACTTCACTGAAAACATTGGGGCTCTTTGCCTGGAGCTCCTGCTCCCCCCCATCTCACATCACTCAGAGGTCATGCCCCATATGTTACCCCTTGTCTCCCAGCCCTTCTCCTTCCCTGGGTAGCTGTGCTACAGGGTCCCTTCTCTAGCTGACCGCCTCCTCTGTCCCCACCTCTCCCATATCTTCCCCTCCCCCTGGTGTTCCCCTGTTGCCTCCAGGCCCAGATCCTCCTGGAGCTCCGGTCCCTGCTCTCCATCATGCTGTCTCAGAGCCTCTGCACAGAGCCATGTACCAGCAATCCTTCCACGTGCTCTCCCTCTTTCCGATTGCTGCTTCTCTTGCCTTCTGGCCTCTTGCTGCCACTGAGACTTCTCTCTCCAGGTTTTCCAAGGATTTCCTCCCTTCGAGATCGAATGGCCTTTTCTCTACTGGAGAAGCAAAGGGCAAAGCACTCCAGTGTCTTTGCCAAGAAAACCCATGTGGGCTCACAAAGAGTCAGTCGTGACTGGCCGCCTGAACAGCCACCAGGATGGTCTCCTCCTCCTCCTCACCCCCAGCAGCCCTTTGGCCAGTGTTGACCCTTTTCCAGGTTTACGTGACCCTCTTCTCTTTCTGCCTGTTGGGACTGCCCTGTCTCGGTCTGTTGCTGAATCTTCTTCCAGGTCATGGCCACCGTATGTGGGGTCTTCCAAGGTCTCTCCTGGGCCCTTCTTCCTTCTTTATTAGTGGTTCTTAACCTGGGGTCTGTGAAATTATTTTAATTTTTTTAAAAGATACTTTGGTTACTGTATTTTGATATAATTTCTTTCTTTTATAATACCAAGTATTTTTATTTATTTATTTATTTATTTATTGCATTTTAGAGCATTGTTCTGAATGGTCCTTAAGCTTCACTGAGACTACTGAGGCTGTGGGAGATGGGGTGTCCGGGACACAAAATGTTAAGAACCTCTTCTCTATCCTGTCTTGCTTGGGGATCCCATCAGCCCTCATGGGTTCAATAAAGTTGTTGTACAGTTGTTCAGTAGTGCTTCTTCTTGACCTCTCTCACCTCATCCTCTGCCATCCTCTTCTCCTTTTGCCTTCACTTTTTCCCAGCATCAGGGACTTTTCCAATGAGTCCCATCTTCTCAGTCTGTGATCAGAGTATTTAAGCTTTAGCTTTAGTATTTGTCCTTTCAGTGAATAGTCAAGAGTTAATTTCTTTTAAGAACTAACTGATTTGATCTCCCTGCCGCCCAAGGGAGTCTCCAAAGTCGGCTCCAGCATAATTGGGAAGTTTCAGTTCTGTGGAACTCAGCTTTCCTTACTGTCCAACTCTCAGTCACACTTTACTAGCGAGAGAACCATGGCTTGTAAATGGTCCTTTGTTGGGAAAGTGAGGCCTTCTCTGCTTTTAGTCCGTTGTCCAGATTTGCCAGAGCTTTTCTTTCAAGGAGCAAGTATCTTTAATTTCATGGCTGTGGTCACTGCAGTGCTCTCTCTGAGCTCAAGAATATAAAATCTGACCTGCTTTCTTTCCCTCTGTTTGCCAGGAAGTGGTGGGATCAGTTGCCAAGACCATAGTTTTTTGTTGTTTTTTTTTTCTTTTTGATGTTAAGCAGCAAGCCAGCTTTTATATTCTCCTGTTTCATTCTCCTCAAGAGGCTTCTGAATTCCTCCTTACTCTCTGCCATCAGAGATGGTATGATCTGCATATCTGAGATTGAAATATCTCCCAGAAACCTTCATTCTAGCTTTTGATTGAGCCAGCCTGGCATTTCACATGATGAACTCTGCCCGTAAGTTAGAAAAAAGAATGATACACAGCTTTGTCCTCCTCTTCCTCCAGTCTTAAACCAATCACTTGTTCCTTGTTCAGTTCTAACTCTTGTTTTTTGGTGCTCATACAGGAGACAGACCTGGGACTCCCGGCTCTTTGGGAACTTGCCACATTTTGATGTGGTCGATCCACATAATCAAAAGCCTTAGTGTAGTCAGTGAAGCAGTTTTCTAGAACTTCTTTGCTCCATAATCTAGTCAGTGTGGGCAATTTGGTCTCTAATTCTTCTGCCTCTTCAACAACCAGCTTGCTTTCCTGGTAATTCTCAGTTTACATTTTGCTGCGGGATCTTAAGGAGGACTCTGCTGGTGTGTGAAATGAGTGCAATGATTTGGGAATTTGAACATTCCTTGGCTTTGCCCTTCTTTAGGATTGGGATGTAAATGGATCTTTTCTGATCCAGAGGTCATTACTGAGGTTTCCAGAGTTGCTGGCGTATCGAGTGCAGCATTTTAATGGCACTTTTAGGATTTTAAATAGCACAGCTGGAATCCCATCACTTCCATTAGCCTTATTGCTAGCAAAACTCCTTAAGGCCCACTTAGCTTTGTTGTCCAGCATGTCTTGCTCTAGATCAGGAACCGCACCATAGTGATGGTGTGTTAAAATCTTTGTGTGGTTCTTTTGTGTATTCTTACCACTTTATCTCTTCTGTTTCTCCAGCCCTGGTCTTTTTTTCTAAGCTCCAGTCTGATATCACCAATTACCTGTTGGACATCTTCAGTGATGAGTCCCATAGACAGTGCAGACTTGACATTTCCAAAACAGAACTCATCTTCTCTCCTCCCCTCCCCAGACTCCACTTTCTTCTTACCTTCCCTCTTGTGGAGGGTACCACAATCTTCTCCATCAACTGAGCTCACTGCCACAGTGCCATGCTATTTTCTTCCCAAGACTCATATTGCTCTTCTCAGCATCCTTTTCCATGTCACCTTCTCTTCATTCACAAAACTGCCCCCTGGGGCAGGCTGTCCCCATATGCCTGCTGGGTCTCCTTCCCTCAGATCTCTCCCCACTTAGCTGTCAATGACCTAGAGCCAGGGTTTGATCATGTCACCCCCTATTCAGTAAATTCCTCTGGCTTCCTGTTACCTCCAGGATTAAAAAACAGATTCGATCTTCAACATGTGATCCCTCCGTGTGTCTATAGTCTTTTTACATTTGCTTCCTTTCACACACTGTAATGATGCAGCAATATCTGCCTTTGTCCCATTCCTCAAAGATAATTCCATCTGTGATTCCACTTTTCACGCCTGTCTGAGTTTGGGATGCTCTCCCTTGTTGTCCCGACCTCGACTTCAGTGTCTGTGATATGATATGTCTGCGACATGGGGACTGAGACCCAGAGAGGCTATAAAAATAAAAAAGGAAGAATGGTTTGGAGAGAGGTCTCCTCTACAATATTTAGTCCAGGAAAAGGGAACCCTGAAGATCCAATCAGAGGGAGTAGCATAAATAAAAACAGGAACTTTTCACAAGCACCTTCTGCTGTTCAGCTTTCTTTCAGAGCCTCTGTTTCTCTTTGACGGCCGAGCTTCCTTTTTTCCTACTTTTTATTTGAATGCTTCATCTTTTAGCTTCTTTTAGGGGATTTGTGCCCTTTTTATTTGAAAATCACAGTTTTTCTCCAAGTTTTGTAACTTGAAGATAAATTTTATAATTTCTTTCCTCTTTTTTCTGTGCATTTGAGTGTTGTGATAACCATAACTACAGACCTTTGCTGTGGCTTGTATATTTTCTACTGGAAATGGTAAGTCTCATTTCTGGCCCCAAAAAAACCCCCAAACCAAAACATCTTTTTTTTTTTTTTTTTTTTTTTTTTGGTAGCATAGATTTGTGACGCCATTATATAAACATTTACAGGAAAAATAAAACCCATTTAAACATTTAACATCTCTAAGTAAATTGTTTCTTCAATAATGTTTCACCAAGCACTGGAACATGGGAAGATACAAAAGCTGTAGGTGCTGTCTATTAACTGTAGAGATTTATTATTGAACAGAGGTGGGCTAGGATGTCTACACTGGGAGGTGTAAGCCTTATATGAACCAATCCACCTTAGAAGGAGAACCCCAGAGACAGAGAATGCAGCTGGGGACGACTGTAAGAGATGTACTGAGGCACTTGGGGACTATATGGAGTTAGGGGGCCTGGGGAAGGTTTTAGGTGGGCGTGATGGAACTTTGAGGTGGACTCACGAGCGTTGTTGTAGTGAAGACGAGGAGACAAGATGGTGGGGGAACGCTGGACTCTGAGAAGGTTTAGAGGCTCTTTGAGCAATGGATACAGATGGGTGGGGACTGGATTTGGGGTTCCCTTGGTCTGAGCCCTCCCAGGATGGGGAAGTTCCTCATTCTACTCTCAGGCACAGTCCTAGATGTGATAGGGCAGGGAGGACAGAGAAGGCTTTGTGGCAGATGAGGAGGGAAGCATTGGAGTTTGTTAAGAGGCCTCGGGGAGGGGGGGGGATCTGGAGATAGCGGCCTGCCCTTCCAGTTGTGCTGTGCATGTGGCACCTCAGCTCTCCTAGAGTCCAGGCTGATGGCCCTGGCTGTGGCTGAAATATAGACAAGTCCCCAGACGTCCCCAAGGGCCAGCTGGTCAGTCTGAAGACTAGGGATAGTGACGCTTGTCCTCTGTGACTACGAATGAGGTGTGTGGAAAGGACCACAAGAGATGCTGCCGGTGGAGAAGTCTGTATTTGTGGAGATGGGTCAGGAAGTGGAAGGATGAAAGGGCACCAGCTCAGAGATCAGACACCCCCGTGGATTGGGGCCCAGTCTCCACCTCCCGGCCTCACCAGGGGCTTAGGCCCCTGCAGCCTGGCTCCCCCTGCCCTGTCCCTGATGGCATTTATTCCCTTCGGGATGCTGTCTGTTCTGGCCACACTGGCCCTGGGGGTCCTGGGCATTTCTGGTGCCCCCTCTGCCTGCCCTGTTTTCGGCTTTCTCTGGAGCTGGAGCTAGAACCTTGAGCTTTCTTCCAGGACCCACTCCAGCCCCGTCTCCTGTCTTCTGGGCCTCCCTCCTTCCAGAAAATGGGCCTTAGTCTGTATTCTCCCAGTCTTGAGTGCTGCTGGGCCAGATTTGGAGTTTCTTTGCCTCCTCAGCAACCAACAAATGGTTCTGGGACTGAGTAGGCACATTTTTAGGGTAAATTGTCTCAAAATGTTTAAAAAGTGCTAAAAAACAAAACAAACAAACAAAAAAAAACCTTTGTTAGAGGGACGAAGCACGTGTAATGTTCAGTCCATCCAAGTGGAGCCTGTTCATTGGTGGCGTGGCCCGCTTGGCCCAGCTCAGCCCTTCACTGCTGTTCAGTGCCTGGTGATTTCCATTCACTGTGTAATCTGGGAATGGGATTTCTCCCCTCTCCTCAGTGGCCGTCGGGATTCACGATGTGATTTAAGATCCTTTTGGGAGCCAGATTTTCTCCAAACTTAGGAAGTTTGGCTTTTTACAACATCTTTAGTTAACATGAAGATATTGCTGAGAGTAGCAGACATTTAGCGATTGCTTACCATGTGCCAGGCCCTTGGTAGGTGCCATGTGATAGGGTTACAGAGACAGCGTCCCAGACCCTGGGCACTGTCACCACATGGAAATAATCAGGCCGTGCTCAGTGGGGATGGGGCGATGGAAAGTTCTTCGAGGATGGGGCTGACTCAGACCTCACCTTCTTAGTGCCTACTTGGGTTCCAACCTGGCCAAAAGCCTCAGTGGAGAAGGTGAGCCCCTCGGGTCCGACCCAAGACTAATGCTCAGCTCTTGAAGAATATACTTGAGTGAATCCTTGTGTCTGCCCCTTGGTGGTCAGTTGGCAGCATTAAATGGCTTAACGAGCTGGACGAGCCATCCTTTCTGGGAGGTGCAAGAGGTTGGTGCCCCAGACTTGTCAGTCAGCTTCCCCAAGGCCGTCGGTGCCAGTCGCCTGGGTCTGTGTGTGCCATTGGACGGTGAGCCGCCCCAGAAGTGCTTCCAGTGAAGTCTTGGCTTGTGATAGACATCTTCACTGCTGGAGTCCGGTCCAGACTGGCTCAGGAGCCTGAGGCTTGGGCTGATGTCGCAAGTAACTTCATCTGGTGTGTTTGGGCCTCTTCAAGTTAGTTTATTTATCTTTCTGTTCTCTCCTAACATTTTTCACTGCATAGTTATTCCAGACTTTGTCTCATTTCCTCAAACCCTCATTTCTTTCCTGCTCATTCCTTCTTAGCAGACGCTTGGACAATATTACCATTTTGTGTGAGCTCCTTTACAGAATCTCCGTCGTTCGCTGTACATTTTGCTGATTCTACCACTGCTTTGTCAGCATGATCTTTAGTTTCAGAAGGATAGATTATCTTTGTTAAAACTAAAGCCTGCATTGTAACCCCAGTACAATCCTGTTCTGTCCCACTTCTTCCAGATCTTGGGCTATCTCAGAGTTATCCTTTCTCTCCCTCCCCCTTCCCCTCCCCCAGGCAGTTGGGGTTAGGTGACTTGCCCAGGGTCACACAGCTAGGGAATGTTAAGTGTCTGAGATCAGATTTGAACTCAGGTCCTCCTGACTTCAGGGCTGGTGCTCTATCCACTGCACACCTAGCTGCCCCAGAGTTATCCTTTCTGTTTCTAACCTCTGTCATTTTTTTCTTTCTTATGGGCTTTATTTTTTAGACCTTTAAACATATTTAGGCTTTGACCATCACTAAAATAACCTTACTTGATCTGCTCTCCTTTCTAGTGACCATCCAGTCATTTTCCTTCCTTTCTTCACTCTTCTCTCTTGCTCCCTTCTCCCTTCTCTCTTCTCCTCTCTCTCCTTCCCTCTTCCTATCTTCTCTCTCTCTCCCTCCCCTTCTCCCTCTTTCCCTTTCTCTTCTCTCTTCTTCCTTCTTTGTTTCTTTATTTCCCCTCTCTTTCCCTCTCCTTTTCCCCTTCCCTCCCTTCTCTCTTCTTCTCCCCCCTTCCCCTGCTCTTCTTTCTTCTGTGAAACACCTGGAATATGGGGTATACACTTACTGTCTTAACTTTCTTTTCACACAATTCTGTATAATATAGCTCCTTTCAACCCTAATAATGGAACTATTCTCTTAGAACTTGGCGATGATCTTGGTTTGTTTTTTTTTTTTTAAACAGAAGTTTTGAGTTCCAAATTCTATCCTTCCTTTCTCCCCCTCCATGAGAGGGTAAACAACCAGATATAAAGGCTATGCATGTTTATAGAGTATACAGATACAGATATTATACATGTACAGTTATGTACAACATTTCCATGAGTCATTTTGTGCAAACGACTCAAAAGGAAAAAAAAAATGAAAAAAATTGAAAAATTGCATGCTTTAGTCTGTATTCAGTCAATATCAGTTCCTTCTCTGGAGATAGCTAGTGGGCTTCATCGTCAGTCCTGGGATTATCTTGGATCATTGTATTGTACAGCCTTTTCCTGGTTCTGTTCATTTCAATATGCCTCAGTTCATCTAAGTCCATCCAGGTTTTTGTGAAATCATCATTATAGCCATATACCGCAGCTTGTTTAGCCATTCAGCACATTTTTATCTTAGGTGACCCTAAAGTAGTTCCGCTGCTCCTGAGTCTCTGCATCTGTGTACGGGTCCACCATAAATCTCTCCCAACTGCAGCCCACCCTGCACCCCATCAGTGGCCCTTAACCCTCCAGGATCCAATATCAAGTTTTCTGTTAGTCTTCATGCCCCTTTTCTCCCTTTCCAATCTTTACTTTACATCCCCACAAGATGCTCTACTCCTGAATGGGCATCTTCTCTGGCACCATGCCCACTGTGCCCAGCACCCTCCCCATCTCTGCCTGTTGGCTCCTTGTATTCCTTTAGTTCCCAGCTCAGATCTCACCTTTTGATTGCTAGGGGCTTTCCTTTTGGGGGGCTCCATTCGATTGTGAGGGCGGGAATGTCTTTTGCCTTTCTTTGTATCCCTGGTGTCTTGCACACAGTAGGTGTTAATATGTGTTTAATGACTGACTGATGTGTGGAGGTTGATATATTTGAAAATAAGGACCCATTTGCCTTTGAGAATGACTAAAAGAAGCAGCATTTATAAAAGCTTCTTGGGTGCCAGGCATGGTTCTTAGACACAGGGTCTTTAGACATGAAAGGCCAAGATATATATATATATGATATATTTAAAACTATATATATATATTTATTTAAAATTATATATATATACATATATATTTAAAATTAAGAGACCAAAAAGACAGGACATAATCATTGTATTGTATACTGACTTCAGCTAAATAAAGAAGGAAAGATAATTGCAGGAAACAATAATTTTGTGGAATTCTTAAAATAGAAAAAGCCAAGCATGTGCCCAAGGAAGTTAGTTGTTATCCTGCTGTTCTGATGGCCCGTGAGCCTTGCCAGGACCTCAAGTTGGGCTCTCATTGTACATCGTGCTCATCCCAAGGGCTGGGAAAGGCTCAGACTTCCTCCAAGTTTAAACACTCTTCATCATTTTTCTAGTTCTCTTGGTTTTTGAGTGTGCGCCATGCTGGAACATAATGGCGTTCACACTTTAAAATGCCTCCTCTCTCATTTGCTCCTTGTGTGTGAGCGAATGGAACCTCTGCTTTCTTTTTTTCCCACTCATTTAAAACAGCCACGACTTTTTCTTTATGCCATAGGCATTTCCTGACACCAGCTCACACTTAAGTGATGCTTTTAAAGTTTGCCCATCTTTTTACAGATGGCATCTTATTTGATCCTCTCTTAAAACAAAGAAAAACTACTGAACAGAAACTATTCTCAAATTTTCCTTTTTTTTGGTATGAGTGAACAGTGGGATTTAGCAAAGAACTTCATCCCGAACTCTGGAACTGAAGATTTCTTTTTTTTAATTTAACAGTATTTTATTTTTTCCAATTACATGCAAAGATAGTTTTCAGCATTCTTTTTTGTAAGATGTTGAGTTCCAAATTTTCCCCCTTCCCTTCCTTACTTTTCTCCTCCCCAAGATAATAAGCAGTTTGATATAGGTTACAATCATTTTAAACATATTTCTATATTTGTCATATTGTGAAAGAAAAATCAGAACAAAAGAGAAAAACCATGAAGGGAAAAAAAAAAGGTGAAAAGAATATACTTTGACCCACATTCAGCCACTTGGAATTGGCTTGGATCACAGCATTGCTGAGAAGTGCTAAGTATCTCATAATATATTATAAAATCGTGCTGTTTACATATATAATGTTCTCCTGGTTCTGCTCCCTTCACACAGCATCCATTCATGTTAAGTCTTTCCAGGTTTTTCTGAAATAAGTCTGCTCATCATTTCTTATAAAAAATAGTATCCATTGCATTCATATAGCATAGCTTGTTCCGTCATTGCCTAATTGATGGACTTCCACTCAGTTTTCAATTCCTTGTCACCACAAAAAGAAGAAATATTTTTGCATGTCTGGGCCATTTTCCCTTCTTTATGATCTCTTTGGAATACAGAGCCAGCAGTGATACTGCTGGATCAGAGGCTATGCACAGTTTTATATCCTTTGGGCAAATGGAACTTTTTTGCTTGATTTTTTTTTTTTTCAGGTAACAATGACAAATACCTCCAACATGTCAAATTGTAAAATTTTAAACTCTCTCGTTATTTGGCTATTTGGTTTTTTTCAAGGTAAGATAATTGAGAGAAGAAAAGTAGATGACATTTAAAGTCACATTATTAACAAGAGACTCAGCGTGTAGATTCAGGCTTTTGAAACCTTTTACAACACTCTCTATTGGCTAAATAGTCTCCTTGTATGCTGGCCAACACCACCATCCCCAAGATCCAGGATGAGCCCTTGAGCCCAAAGTAACACTTAATCATGTTATTGGTAATCAGGATCCATGAGGCCTGCTTTTGGGCCCAAAGTAACACTTAAAT
>JAJPUD010006731.1:29966-101916 GCA_023553655.1 Myrmecobius fasciatus | reverse complement strand
GAAGAAGAAAAAAACAACCAAAGAAGGAAAACAAAATGCATGGAAATATTCACAGAAAGCGCAAAACGTTATTTGTGATAGTATGCTCTTTCCCTCACACTGTAGCCATGGAATAACCCATAAAACTCAGGGGAGAAAAGGGACAGGAGCAGACAGGACCAAAGAACTGAAGAAAGGAGAGGAGAGGAGCATCCTGTCTCTTGGAACCCCCTTGGGGCTCCTGGGTTGGGCTGTTCCCAAATGAGTAGCCCAAGGCCTGAGAGCAGCCAGGGGTGGGAGGGTGGGAGGCACCCACTCACATTCACCACAAACTTAGCACTTTCCCTCATCTTCAGCCCTCTCATGGCACCCTGGAGAGGCCACTTGAGCACTTTCTGGAAAGGATTCACCAACATGGGGCTCTAAAGGGCGGCCAGCTGAGGCCCTGGAGAGGAAGGTGCGAGCCTGGTCTGGCTGCACTGCTGGGAGCAGAAGCCCAGGATAAGACTGGAAGCCCGGCTGGGCCCACGAAGTCCTTTCCTAGCCAGTCAAAGCATTCAGTCCCAAAGGCAATAAGGAGCAATGGCTATTACTGTTAAATAGAGGAGCGACCTGGCTGAACGTGAATACCCGGTGGCTGAGCACTGGACCTGAGTCAGGAAATTCAGATCTGGCTTTAGATGCCGACTGTGTGTTCTTTGACAAGTCACTTCGCAGCTCCACCTTCTGTCTCTTCATCTGTGAAATGGGAATAGTAAAAACACTTGCTTCCCGAGATTATTATGAGAATCAAATGAGTTGTTATTTATATTGCTTCGCATGGTAGCTGGCATATAGTAGGTGCTATATAAATGCTGTTCACTATCATCATTATACTTGTGCTTCAGGGAAATCACTGTGATAACTGCAAGGACACATGTACACTGGATGAGATGTAAAACAGAGATAATGAAAGGGACAGTGTAACCAGATGGAATCTTGAATCGAAAAGTACAGTTAGACACTTAAAAAAACCAAAATTGATAAGCCATGAACTTGTTTGCTCTTGCCAATATGAAAAATTAAAAAGGAGAAAACATAATACATGGAGTCTTCTCCATGAAGGAAATTATGAGAAACACTTTTGCCCAATTATATTCCAACAGAATTGATCATTTAAAGGAAATGAATAAAATTCCAAAAAACAAATTATCCAGACTAACAAAACAAGTAATACATAATTTAATAACACAGTTTCAGAAAAGGGAATTATCAAGCAATAATAAATGAACTCCCACATAAAAAGATCCTCAAATCAACTGGATTTATAAATGAGTTTTATGAAACTAAACTTCCTTCCTTCCTTCCTTTCTTCCTTCCTTCCTCCCTTTCTTTTCTCCCTCTCTCCCTCCCTTCCTTCCTTCCTTCCTTCCTTTTTCTTCCTTCCTTACTTCCTTTCCTTCATTCACAATTGGGATTAAGTGACTTGTCCAGGGTAATACAGCTAGTAATATCAAATGTCTGAGGTCACATATGAACTCAGGTTCTTCTGACTTCAGGGTCAGTGCTCTATTCACTGCACCACCTAGCTGTCTTAAGATTGTGTACTATTAATAGATAGGATTTGTAGATTGAGTCAATAATAGGAAAACTATAAATATAATAAAAATCACATTATTATTTCAATAGATATAGAAAAATATTTGGCATAATTCAATATCTATTTTCTGATAAAAATACCAAAAAGCATAGAACTAAGTAGACCATTTCTTAACATAGTAAGAAGTATTTATCTTTTTTTTAAAAAGAGCCTAATTTATATGTAAGAAAGATGAATTCGAGGTCTTTCTATCAAAACACAAGGAAAAGTAAGCATGTCCATTATCAGTCAGTAAACATTTATTAAGCTCTTACTAGGTGCTTGTTATCACTGTTATTTGACATAGTACTAGAAATGCATGCTGTAGCAAAAAAAAAAAAAAGACAGAATAATCAGAAAAAGAAAAAATAAAAATGGTGCCCTTTGCAAAGGAATCAAATGAGAAATCTAAAAAGTTATCTAAAAATTAATTGAAATAACTTGAGAAAAGTAATGATATAATTTATCTGTTATCAACAAAATTTAGTAGGAAGAGACTGAAAGAAATTTCATTCAAAAGAATTACAATTGAGAAAGCCTTTTCTGCCTAAAGCAGAGGGAAGTTTAAAACTGCTACAGTATGTTACATATTTGCATTGCTAATAAAATGTTTCCTGAACTCTCTGCAAAAAAAAAAAAAAATTATAAAATGTAAAAATATTTTTCTATGAAAATAGTAACAAGTCACTCTTTACATGAAGACAGATTAATTTAAATAAATAGAGAGGGATCATGTTTGGGCCATGCTAGTATAGTATGTGACTGTGTTATCTAAATTAATTTATTGCTGCCACTCCAATCAGACTGATAAAAGATAACTTTGGATAGCTTTAAAAAGATGACATCATCTAGAAGAAAAAAAAGTCGAGATTCTGAAGGTAAATAATGGAAAAAAAAAAAAAAGTGGAAGGGAAGGGAAACTAATCTCAAACCATGCTACAAAGCAGCTCTAATCAGAGCTGGCAAAAAAAAAAAAAAAAATAGTCAGTGAATTAGATTTACTCCATAATGTTCAGAAGCAAACAAATCATGTTAGATGATGTTTGATCAACTGAAAGACGAGTTTGGAGGGTCAGTGCTCACTCTTTGACAGAGGCTGTTGAATCACGTTGCACCATATACCAGAATAAGTGATGTACATATAAAAATGATCGCCTCGTAAAGGAAGGAAATGCCATTTTAGGGCTACCAAACTGTGCATCCTCTTTGGTCCAGCTGTGTCTTTACTGGACCTGTATCCTGAAGAGATCATAAAAAAGAGAAAAGGACCCACATGTGCAAAAATGTTTGTGGCAGCCCTTTTTGTAGTGGCTAGAAACTGGAACTGAATGGCTACCCATCAGCTGGAGAATGGCTGAATAATGAATGTTATGGAATATCATTATTCTATAAGAAATGACCAGCAGGATGATTTCAGAGAGGCCTGGAGATATCTACATGAACTCATGCTGAGTGAAATGAGGAGAACCACAAGAACATTGTACACAGCAACAAGATTATGTGATAATCAATTCTGATGGACTTGACTCTTTTCAACAATGAGTTGATTCAGGCCACTTCAATAGACTTGTAATGGAGAGAGCCATCTGCACCCAGAGAGGACCGTGGGACTGAATGTGGACCACAATGTAGTATTTTCACCTTTTTTCTTGTGCTTGCTTGTTTTTTTCTTTCCCATTTTTCCCCCTTTTGATCTGACTTTTCTTGTGCAGCATGATATATATGGAAATCTGTTTAGAACAGTTGTACATGTTTAACTTATATTGGATTACTTGCTATTTAGGGGATGGGGTACGTGAGAAAAGAGGGAGAAAAGTTTGGAACACAAGGTTTTTCAAGGGTGAATGTTGCAGACTATCTTTGAGTTTATTTTGAGAAATAAAAAGAAAAGAAAATGACATTTTAATAAGTATGGGTAGAGGGAGGCGTTCATGACCAAACAAGGCATGAAGAAGATCACAGAAGATTAGAGCAGTGATTATGTAAAATTGAAACATTTTTAAATGCAGTTAAAATTAGAAGAGAATTTATAATTGGGTGAAAAAATCTCAGCCCATTCCAGGCTGAGTGTTCAGAGATGCTCAGTGTGTCTGAAACAACTTGTAATCTTTCCCACCCACTCCCCAGTTTCCGTTGGATGCACGGCCATCCTTTCGGGGTCTCAGGCTCATTTTCTTGAGCTCCTCCTGGACTCCTGAGTCTCCTTCAATCCGCACGTTGCAGTCAGGCCAGACCCTGCCATTTGTACTTCCCCAGCCTCGAACCCCCCCATCCCCCCAGCACCTCCTGGATCACTGCAGCAGCCTTTGTGTGCCGGCCTCCTCCCTGCTGGCATCCATTATCTACAAGAAGCCATTCTCTGCCATGTGCATGTGGTTTTTGCACGGTGTCTCTCGCATTAAGGTGAGGCCCTTTGGGGGCCTTTCTTTGTATCCCCAGACAGAGCCCAGCACCCAGACCCAGAGTCAGTGCTGACTGTGCTGCTTGTGCATCGGCGCTCTTAACTAACCTCTCCAGGCCATCCTGCCAAGGGCTGCCACTGAACCTTCCTGGGATCAGATCCCAAGTCCTGTGCCAGCTCCATGCCGGGCCCCACCTCTCCAGCCTCAGGCCCCGGCCCTCCTGCTCCAGCCCCGCCGGCCCTCCCCCTGGTTCTCCTGCCCTTTACCCTGGCTATCCTTGAGTCTGGAACACACACGTCTCTCCTAAGACCCAACTTCTTGAACTGTGGTTTGTGGCCCCATATGTGGTCACGTAACGGTGGCGCTTGTGAAATTAGGATTTATCCGCAAATGTTTGATGTGCATACCTGTTTTATGTACCCATATGGGCCACATAGAAAGTTTTCATGAGTGGGAAAAGGTTAAGCAGCTGGGCTTTAAGGCACGGCCTCCCTGGCCCCCTTCTGCATGAAGCCTTTTTGATTCCCCCAACTTCGAGCACCAGACTTGGGGTTTACCATGTTGCCTATATTTGTATTTATTTGTGTGATATTTATGCTGCTAGCATTTTCTATGTAATTGTCTTCCCCATTAAAACGGAAACTCCTTTGGAATACGGATTGTTTAATTTATTATGCTTCTACCCAGCATGCCTAGCAAAGTATATGAGACCTACTTGGCACTTAATAAAGACTCGGGGACCAAGTGATTTCTGTGATCCAGACGTCCAAGAATGACAACCATTCACACCATAGATAAACAGAAATTAAATCATTCTCCAGTCATATGAAAAAAAGATTGCCAATCATTAGTAATTAGAAAGTGCAATTTAAAACCATCCTGAGGTTCTGCCATCAATCTCAAAGATGATAAAAAAGAAAAAGGACAGTTATAGGAAAGGTTGAAATAAGATAATCAACAAACATTTAGTAAGTGCCTACTGTGTGCCAGTTATTGGGAATACAAAGAAAAACAACATGGTGGCTGCTTTTAAGGCACCCACGTTCTAATGGGGGAGATAGTAATCTCAGAGGGAAGGAAGGAGCGCTGCAGAATGTGGGATTTGAAATAAGTCTTGAAGGAAGCATTCGAGGCCTGGGGGGCTATCAATGAAAAGTACAGATTTGGGAAAGGTCACATTGTCCAGAGAACAGCCAGAGGTGGGGAGTGTGCCTGGATCAGGGAAGGAGAAGAAGAGCATTTATTAAGCACCTGCTGTGTGCTAGGCACCATACTAAGTGTTGTTGTGTTGTTTTTATTAAATAAATGTTTTATCATTTGATCCTCATAACCGGGAGTCAGTTGGGTAAGGGGCTCTAATTCCTATTTTGTAGTTGAGGAAACTGAGGCAGGCAGAAGTTAAGTGACTTCCCTGATGTCACAGTAGGAGGTCATGATTGTCTGAGGTCCTGACTCCAGCCCCAGCACTCTCTTCATTGTATCCCTTAGCTGCCTAATGTGGCAGGAGAAAGAGGAAGAAGGGTGGAAAGGTAGGAAGGAGCCAGGTTGTGGCGGGCTTTTACACGGGAGCCTTTTGAGTGATGGAGTCAGACTGAGTGCTTTAGGAAAACCACGGAGTAGAGGATGGATTGGAATGGGAGAGCTTTGAGTCAGGGAGGCCGGTGAGGGCAGCATTGCAGTCTCTGTGGGCATTGGGGATCTGCATCAGGGTGGCTTCTTAGAGATGAGCACGGGCACCTGGCACCCTATGGTAGAGCCGTTAGGAACAAAGCCTCAGAACTGAGCAAGCCTGTATCCAGTGGCACCTTATCAGGCCCAGGCCCCAAAGAAAAGCAAATAGCACCTTTTGTAACCGGAGACCAAGTGGGTGCCCATCCCTCAGGGAAGGGCTGCACACAGTGTGGTGCATGAAGCCCGGGGAAGACTGAGTGAACCCAGGCAGAGGGGAGAGGGCAGAACCAGGGAGGCATGGTGGCAGCGGCACTGCAGGTTCCACACCGGTTCTGGGAGACTGACGGAGTTACTGGGCAAGGCCAGAGCCTCGTTTGTTTGCTGGACTCTGCATCTTCGTTCTCAGGATCATGTTTCTTTTCTATTGTTGGGCAAGTGAGGATAATGATAGTGTCCTTTCAAAAAAGAAGGAAAGAGAAAAAAAGTATCTGTAAAATTTAGACATTTAGACATAGACAAGTAGAGCAATGTTGAAAATAACGTGTTGAATTTACTATATACTTTAAAAAGCAAGTTTCACCTAATAGAGGCTTGATGTTTCTCATGTTATCCTCCTTTTCTGCTCGGCATTGTTTATGGAAATTTTCTTGGTGATTGTTAAATTAATTAAAAAATGTCTTTAAAAAGCAACTTCCTCATGGCCCACAACTAGGTGGAAATCATACAGAGACCAAGAGGCTTGATGTATTCTTAGGAAAGCTTTCCACTTTGGTGGGGTGGGGTGGGGGAGCAGCAGACAGCCATTAGTGACTCCACCCTTGCTGGAGGTTCCAGGGGAGGCCCCATTACCAGTTGTCTGTCCTTGAAGGACCACGTGGTCTCCTTCAACTTGGAGAAGAGCAAAGCTCTTGTATTGTCTTCCAATAAAGTACTTTTGTCCATAGTAGAAGCTTAATGACCGAGTCCCAGAAGGATGTCTCTATTGTCAGGGTTGGATGTGGGAGCACCGTCCAGCAGGAGACAGATGGAGGCTCGTGGGTGACTCCAAGAGGGGTCCTAGCCATAACTTGGGGCTTGGGGTTGTCTCACTCCCACCCAAGGGGTAGGCGCCATATTCTGGGCTTGAACTGGCATCTTGTTGGCCCTGGTTCCAGAACGCTGCTTAGTGCCCTGCTCTCTACAGATACCTAACAGCTATAGTTAAAGTGATGAACAATGGAGGAATTAAAGTGAATTAAAAGCATTTGACAGCATTTCTCCTGACAGCCTTTTGGGTGAGATTGAGCTAGAGCCTCCATGATGAGGGGGATTCTGATAGTCACTAGTGCACTGCTCCAGGAACGCTGTCCTTGGCCCCTGTTCCCCATTGTTGTTGATGCCTTAGATGAAGCCCTAGGAGGCCTGCTTATCAAATCTGCAAATGGCACCCAGCTGGGAGGGACAGATAATGGCCACAAAGTCAACATCTCCAAAGGCTGTCATCTTGGAAGAATGGGTGGAATCAACTAAATTATAAGAGGGATAAAGGTAATGTTCTGTGCTTGGGTTTAACAAAGAATTAGACAGAACAAAGCTGTGATGCTGGAAGCCTTAGACCATTTATTATGGCAAGTCCCCAGGAGAGGAGGCTTAGCATGAACCATGGGGGGTGTGGGCAAGGGCCGTGAGGAAGGAATGTAGGGAAGAAATGGGAGTTGGGAGACAAGGGGCCTGGACTGTCTTTGGGCTTAAGGAAGTCCTTTATAGTCCTTAATGGATCGATGTCAAGTTGGAAGGAGGTCCCTGTTAGTCAGCAGAGTTCTGTCCGTGTAGTCGGGGATGCCTGAGGGATCCCAATCTCCCTCATCCCAGAGCAGCTGAGAGGGCAGCTTCCGAGGCGTCCCTTTGCTGTTTGGAGCCGAGTACCATGGTGTATAATTAAGGCAGAAGTCCCAGGCTGAGAACTGAAGCCTGTGATTTCAGGGATGAGCATGAGGAGGGACCGGGCCGAGTGGCTCTAGTGCAGGGCCTCTAGACTGGGCTGGATGCACGGGCCTGTGCTGGGGACTCCAGTCGGGGGTGAGCCTGGTCTGTGAGCTGCATGAAGCGCCTCTTTGGGGGCAGGGCTCGGATCTGTGGAGACCCAGAAGAAAATGTAGCTTAACTGCTGCCCTTTTTTTTTTTAAAGGTTCCCCTTAGTGAGGCTGTGGACCCGGTGGATTTGGAAGATTACTTGATCACACACCCCCTGGCCGTGGAGTCTGGACCTCTGAGAGACTTGCATGAATTTCCCCCAGATGACATCGAAGTTGTTTATAATCCCAGGGACTGTCGAACCCTCGTGTCAGCCGTACCTGAAGAAAGGTGAGCCGGTCTTAGAGAACCAGGGTTGGATTATGGGATTGTTGCCCACTTCTGTAATTGGACCCACTCCCTTGGTTGGGTCACTAATGCGTCTTTCAGACCGTGGGATTTGTTTTTAAACGTATTTTGATAATTATTTCAATACAATTTGTTTGCTTTGGGAACCTCTGTTTCTATGTCTAAAACGTGATTCACCGGGGCTGGGGGCTGGGGAGGGGATCCCCACACAGAAAAGGCTTATAGCCAAGTGCTTTTCTTCCCGGCCGCACTGACGGGTATTCTTCTTAAACAGTGAAATGGACCCTCATGTTCGAGACTGCGTAAGGAGCTACACTGAAGACTGGGCCATCGTGAACAGAAAGTAAGTCACCTGGCAAAAGCAGGGACGTTTGAACAAAGCTCTCCTGAGCGAGCCCGCTTTGCTACATCATGGGCACTCCCCTTCACCACCCAGAGAATTCTCTCCCTGCCAGCCTGATGCTAGAGCAGGGCCAGGCACCCCCTGAGGTGGGGGCAAAAGGAAAAAGAAGGTCTGTGTCCGTTTGTCCCTGTGCTCCCCCCTCCGCGCGCGCCCCTCTGTGATGACGGTTGTAAAATGAGGAGACAGCTGGGATGCTCTTAGCCGGTGCTGTTTGGGTCAGCAGGAAGCAGTTTGCTTTCTGACGAGAATGAGGTCATTGACAGTAACTGATGTGGCGATGGCACAAGGGCACGTCCTGCAAGGTTACTGTCCTGCCTTTGGACTGCTTGTCCCAGCTGGGCTAGGCGCCCCAGGGGACAGAGCTGTCATAAAAATATGAATAAAAACCCGGACTAAAGGCCCTGGCAAAGAAGAGCTACTTTTATTAACTCGCAGCTTTGACAGATGTGAGCTGAAGGGTGAAGACCAGGAAGAGCGAGGTGTTTGTGTGTGTGTGTAAAAATCAGAGATGTAGCTGTATTTAGACCCAATGGTACTACCTCTTAAAGAAGCTCCTAGACAACTTTCCTCTTCTCATTAAGTGTAATTATCTGTAAATCACACTTAATGTCAATAATAATTTAAAATGAGTACAAAGGAGTTTACTTAAACTAAGATCTCGGAATTATTGCCCCAAACTAAGCAATGCCTTTTTTTAAACATGTACTATGGATGGCGTGATTGGTTGCTAATTAGTCTATTATATCATAATCATACATACACCTTAGTGGATTTCTGTTCTTATCACTGTGGGTACTCCCTCCATAACCCATCAGCATGTGCTTGTCCCGCATGACCAGTAACCAGGTCTTCTCATAAGTCCAAAAGCCTGAGGACTTGCAGATTTGTAGATCTCACCAGTAGAGTACATAGACTGATTATTGATTGTCCCTCATTCTGGCTTGTAGGTCCCATCTTTTTTTCCCCAGTTAGCCGTTTTTCTGATGACATTGTTTAAACTTTTGGTAACGCTGTACATCTGCTCATAGCCACTGTGTACTTCTCTCTTGTTCTTTAGTGACCCTGAGACTGTAGTATTCCATGACTTGCATTCAGTCCCAGAAAAATGGTCATGGTAAAATAAATTGGGTTTTTGTTGGAATCATTAAATTAATCATTTGGGATCATTAAAACTCCATTCAAGTTCCCAAAGGCTCTGCTCCATTCTCCTCCTCTTGTTCTCAAGCTTTGGTATATTTGCCATGTCTAATTTATATATTTTGATAGATGAGCCTTTGAGTTCTTCACCCATATGTAATGTGCAAACAGTCATTCAGCATCCACTTGCTTCTCTTGTGGTTTGTTAGATTAAACTCATTTGAGAATTTATGAGTCTTTTTAAGAAGTAGATCCTTCAGTGTTCTTGAGTTTGATACAATCCACACAATGTTATATGCAACCAGGATCCTCTAGAAGTCCTAACTTTCTAGAGGGAATTCTTCTTCCACTGGATATCCTCAGTGATGGTGGCAGGTACCACCTTCTGGTTGGCGTATGTTTCCTTGATCTGGTGGTCCTTTATTTGGTGTGGTCCTTCTCTGTTTGGATGTGGGCTCCCTGAGGGCAGAAATCTCTTCTTTTATATTTTTATTCCCTGTGCTAGCTTAAGCCTTGGCACTTACTGCTTAGTGCATGCTCATTCATCCAGCCATCCAGCCATTGGTTTGTGAGATTTTATGTTCTCTATATCTTCATCCATTTGTGCATCTATAATGCTGTGGTCTGCTGTGATATATAGATTGTGGAAGCCTTCCCATTCCTTTCTCATATCTTCATCAAGATATTATTATTGTTTTGATTTATTTTCAATTAATCTGTAGAGTAGGAAAGTAGGCGATTATTGATAATGTCTCATTCATTTTGAAAGTAACAATAAGACCTGAGATATTTCCCAAATTTTTGATTTTCTTCTTTCTTCATCTTAATAATCTCTCCCAAATTGGGGAGAAGAAAAGAAGCATTATGAAGTGTTTCCTTTGTGCTTAGTGCTGTACTGAGAGTTTTGCAGATATTATCTCATTTGATCCTCACAATAGTCCAGAGAGGTAGGTGCCATTAATTTTCTTTCCCATTTAGTTAAGGACATTGAGGCAAACAAGTTAACGGATTTGCTTGAAGTCATACAGCTAGTAAGTATCCGAAACTGGATTTGAATAGAATTCAGTAACTGTCCTCTGATGGCTTTGCCTGAAGCCCAGACTTCTCTCTGTAGACTTGCTTAACTTTTTCCATCTTTAACTTCTTCATTACCATTTGCGACTTAGGGCATCTGAAACCAGCACTGGAGTCTAGATGTGTTGGCTCTATTGATGAAAAGTTTTTCTTAAAAATGTTTACACATTTTTTTCCATTTTTCATCTTTGTTGTTTTCCACGTTCACTCTGATGAGACTTTGACTTCTTGACATTTTCTTTGACTAGTTTTTACTCCACTGATTCTTATCACTTTATAATTAAGTCCTGCCCACAATTTCCCACTGAACTCCTCAGAACTTCATAATTTGTATTCTAAATTGACATTGCCCTTGACTGAGTCCTCTGGGCTTACATGATGCTGTGCTCTTGGTTCCAATGGTTCCATCTCATTCTCTTTGGCTGGATTTTCCTCCATGTTATGCTTCCTCATAGTGGATATTCCTTAAGGCTTTCTTTTCCTTTCCCTGCTCCTTCTCCTTAGTTACTGTGGCAACTCCTATGAGTTTAATGATCATCTCTGTGCTGATGATGCCAAAGTCTATACATACAGCTTCATATCCAGTAGGTTAATGAACCTCAACATCTCACATCCATACTTTCTGCCTATTCACATAGGAACTGGATTGCCTATCAGTTGGGGAATATTATTATTTCAATATAAGAAAGAGTAAATATAAATAATTCAGGGAAACAGTAATAAAGATTTACTTGAAATGATAGAATGAAAAAAGCAGACGGAATAATCTTACTCAGTGACTACAACAATGTAAAGGAAAACAACTTTGACAGATGAGTGAAGTCTGATGGATGAGGTGCTCAGGCCTGAGATTAGATGATTGTCAATGAACTTTATCTCCCTTCTCTTCTCAGAATAGGTGCTATAAAAGGCAAAGGTTTGTTTTAATTAACTGGACTTCTTTGTGGTTGGGGGCACTGGTACCATGAAGTAGTCACTACAAAATGAAAGCAATCAAGAATAAGAGAAGCTTCAGTAAAACTGAAAAAGAAGTTTTTCGGTGGTGTGTTAAAAGCTGTGAGACTGGCATCACGTTGATGATGGGTTTTGATTTGAATAGTAGTCATACCTGATTTCTCACCATGAACAGTGTTTATTGTGTTAGCATCTTCCATGCAATTGATAGAACACATTTTTTTGTAACAGAGGAAACAAAAAAGGCATTTCTTTTGAAAGATTAAAAAAATTATTCTCATTTTCAAATTCTTTCCCCTTTATTCACACTCCTACCCATTGAGAAGGCAAAAAAATATGATAGCCATAAAAAGATAAAGTCATGCAAAATATTTCCACATTAGCCATCTTATAAAAAAAAAGAAAAAGAAAATAATTGCTTTAGTTTGCACTGAGTTCATCAGTTCTTTCTCTGGAGGTAGATTGCATTTTTGTTATTTGGAATTGTCTTGGATCATTGCCTTGATCAGAGGAGCCAAGTCTTTTGCAATTAATCAATGTGTATAATATTGCTATTACTTTAAGGTACAGTGATCTTCCAGGTTCTTCTCACTTCACTTTCCATTGGTTCATATAAGTCTTTCCAGGCTTTTCTTTTTCTTTTTTTAAATCATCTTAAAGATTTTTCCATTGTTTATTTTTGAAAAAATTATAAGAGCTTTTTATTTTTCAAAATACATGCAAAGATAGTTTTCAACAATCATCAATTGATGGGTATTCCATCAATTTCCAATTCTTTACTAACACACACACAAAAAAAACCTACTATAAATATTTTTGTATATACAGATCATTTCCCTTTTTCTTTGATCTTTTTGGGATAATGACCTAGTAGTGTTATTGCTGGATCAAGGGGTATACATGATTTTATATCCCTTTGAGCATAATTCCAAATTACTCTCTAGAATGTTTGAACCAGTTCACAACTCTACCAACAATGCTTTCGTGTGCCAGTTTTCCTTTATTTCCTTCATTTGTCATTTTTCTTGTTAGCTTTGCCATGTTTTTTTGCTCTTAGCCAATCTGATAGGTGTGAAGAAGTATCTCAGAGTTGTTTTACTTTGCATTTCTTTAATTAATAGTGATCTAGAGGATTTTTTATGTGACTATTTGATATCTTTTCCTGAAAATTTCCTGTTTACACTCTTAGATCATTTATCAAAGGGGAAATGGCTTTTATAATAAATTTGCCTCAGTTTCCTGTATTTTTGAGAAATGAGGCACTAAAGGTTTTTCTCTTCCTCTTTCCCGCTTTTCTTCTAATTTTGGCTGTATTGGTTTTGTTTATGTAAAAACTTTTCAATTTAATGTAATCAAAATTATGCATTTTACTCTCAGTCTCTTGTTTGATCATAAATTCTTTCTTCATAGATCTATAAGGCAAATTTTCCCAGTTTCCCCTAATTTGATTATAATATCACCCGTGTTGCCTCTTTTTTTAGGCTTCCAGCTGTTTTGTAGGGTTAATAATTGCTCTGTTTTCAGCTTCCCAGGGTAGTGTGTAAGGGGAAGGTATTTTGTTCACTTCAAAGCTTTCCCTAAGCAGCCCAGTCAGGAGTTCTCTTAAAAATAAAAGGCATCAAGGGGAATAAAGTTCAACATTTTTTAGATTTATCAAAATGGTGTGGAAGCAAAACTTCCCCATTTGCAACACAATTAAACTTTCAGAACAGAGTTAAACCCTCTGCTTGTGAATAATAACTATAATAACTCCATTTGCATTAGAATAAGTGTCTTTCTGGCAGTGCTTTCTTAATTTCTGAAATTAAAATTTTCTTTGATGTCTCAGTTGCTCTGGGTTTAAACTGCAGATTCCTGTCAGATTTTTTTTTTCATTTTTTATCTTTGCCTCTCAGTCTTTCTTCTGCCTTTAACCAGTCATTGCTGAATACTTTTGTTAAAATAAGTCTTCCTCACATCTGCTGTGTAGTCTTCTTCATCTCATCTCAGGTGATCTATCAATTCCTTTCTATTTCCCTAGTTTCTTGGGTCACAAGTTGACTAGATTGAATATCCTGATTGAATAAGACTAGAATTTAGAGAGATCTTCTGGGGTTTTATGTTAAGTATTGGTTTTGTCCTTTGTTCTTGAAGGAGATCAGAATGATATCACTATGTTAAAGTGAAGTTACAATTCATCCCATTGACTGATCAGATCAGTATGAGCTCAGAAAGCTCTATCACAGGTCAGGCACTTTTGCACTGGACTTTTTAGTCCAGATGAACTTTTGGGGATGCTCCAATTTTGTACTTAACACATTTCTTTTGAAGTATAGCAGTTTTACTTTGTTCACAGCACCTTCTCCGATGAGGGTGCAATTAGGGTTATACATCCAGATTAAAAATAGTTGCCCAAGTCTAATGACTCTCTCTCCATGCTCAGCCTCCTTGATCTCTTTGCTGCTTCTGACATAGCTGGTCACTCTCTCCTCCCTGATAATCTCTTCTCTTAAAGTTTTCAGGACACTTCACTCTCTTCATTCTTCTCCTACTTTTCTGCCCTCTTCTTCTCAGTCTCCTTGGCTAGTTAGTCTGCCAGATCATACCCTTTAACTATGGGTATTTCTCAGGGCTCAGTCCTGGACCTTCTTCTCCCTCTGTAATACTTCACTAGTGATCTCATCAGCTCCCTTAGATTGGATTATTATCTCTGTGCTAATGATTTTCAGATTTAACCATCCTGCCCAGCCTCTCTGCTGACCTCCATTCTCCAATCACCAAACATTTCTAACTAGGTGTCCTCTAGACATCTTGAACTCAACATGTCCAAAACAGAACTCATTTTTTTGTCATCAAATCCCCCACCCTCATCCCTTCCCTATTTTTTTGGAGGGTTATCACAACCCTCCCCAGTTTTTCAGGCTTCCAACCTAGGAGTAATCCTGAGCTCTTCACCATCTCTCACCTCTCATATCCAAGCTGTTGCCAAAGTTTGGATTTCACTTCTACAGTATCTCTGGTCAGTTTCCTTCTGCAGCATCTCTGGTCAGTTTCCTTCTGCAGCATCTCTGGTCAATTTCACCTCTGCAGCATCTCTGCTCAGTTTCACCTCTGTACCATCTTTCCAATACACCCCCCTCTCTCCTCTGACACAGCCCCCATCCTATGTAGACTCCCCTTAATTGTTGCAATAATTGCTGGGGGATGGGTCCTGCCTGCCTCAAATCTCTCACAATTACAGTCCATTTTCTCTTCAGCCACTAAAGTTATTTTCTTAAAATATAGCTCCCTTCCCCGGATTAATAAACTCCTTTGGTTCCCTATTGTCTCCAGGATCAAATCCAGAAATCCTCTGGCATTAAGAACTCTTCATAGCATAGGATTCTCCTATTTTTCCAATCTTCTCACATCTTACTTCTCACTGTGTACTGTGTAGTCTAATCACAGTAGTAGCCTCCTGACTGTATCACAAACAAGATCTTCCATCTCTCAATTCTGGGCATTTTCTCTTACTGTCCCCTGTGGCTGGAATGCTTTCCCTCCTGACTTTTTTTAAGTTCCATCTAAAATCCTGTCTTCTACCAGAATCCTTTATCAACTCCTTTTAATTCCCTCTGTTGATTATTTCCTGTTTATCTTATGTATAACTTTCTATTACATATTTATTTACATGCTTTCTCCCTCATTAGATTGTGAGCTCCTTGAATCTAGAAGCTTTTCTTTTATCTCTTTTTTATTTCCAATGCTTAGTACAGTGTCTGGCACATAGTAAGCATTTAATGTTCATTGACTAATGGCTCACTGCCACACACATAGGTGAGAGGACAAGGAAATGGAACTGGAATAAATGCTATTACATGAATATTAAATATTATGGTACCTTGGGCAGATACCTACTTATTTGCTACACATGTTTATTATTCCATTGAGCATTATTTTTAAAATATCAGGAAATATTGTAGAGAAATGTATACTTTTTGAGTAATGACTCTGATGAGTTGAGAGAGTGACAAAGGTAAAGTGGGTTTAAATGTGTTTTTTGGTTTTTTTTTAATAGGTACCACAAACTGGGAACCGGCTTTAATCCTAACACATTAGACAAACAGAAAGAAAGGCAAAAAGGTTTGCCCAAACAGATCTTTGAATCCGATGAAGCCCCTGATGGGAACAGCTACCAGGATGAACAAGTAATATGCTTTCCATTTGACCATAAAAGCTGCTTTTATGCTTTTTTTTTGTACTTGTTGCTCATTGGCTTTTGCATGTTTGATGTTCCACATCACAGGATGATCTTAAAAGACGGTCCGTGTCAATTGATGACACCCCCCGGGGCAGCTGGGCCTGCAGCATCTTTGACTTGAAGAATTCCCTGCCCGATGCGCTGCTCCCCAGTCTGCTTGATCGGACTCCAAATGAAGACATTGACCATCAGAATGATGACCAAAGAAAATCCAACCGTCACAAGGAGCTGTTTGCTTTGCACCCGGCACCAGATGAGGTATGCTGAACTCCTAGAAGGAGGGACAAACAAGGCCAAGCCTCCCATATATTCTCTGGCAGTGGCAGCATGCTGCTTGCTTGCTCTAAGAAGCACTGTCTGTTCTGGCTGCTTGGGTAGCTTTCTGGTTTCTTCCACTGCAGTGTAAGCTTTATTCATCATCTGTTTTCCTCAGAATAATGTTTTGCACATACATAGGAAGTACTCAGAGAATTCTTGTTGGTTGAATGGACTGCATCAAAAACTTTGAGAATATTAAAATAAGTGTTAAACTCTGTGGGATAAAAAGGAGTTTAATTTGCCCCAATTGCTTAACGTAAAGTTATATTTCTGGAAATTAATTTATTTCTATTAGGCCAAACCATGTTGACATTTTAGTGATTTTGAATTGTGCTCAGAGCAGCTTTGTGGTTCAATATTTTTAGACATCAGCATCTTTTTAGCTGTCCCTATAAATGAAAGAATATAGCATAACATTAACTTATGGTAAAATCACTTTTGAAAGTTTCTAATGCCCAGCTAAACTTTGGAAGGTTTGTTCATATATATATATTTGCTGAGGCAATTGAGGTTAAATGACTTGTCCAGGGGTCACACAACCAGGAAGTGTTGAGTATCTGAGATCAGATTTGAACTCAGGTCCTCCTGACTTCAGGGCTGGTGCTCTATCCACTGCACCACCTAGCTGCCCCTGGTTTGTTCATTTTTAATCTTGTTTGTCAATTTGCAGGAAGAGCCTATAGAACGACTCAGCATTCCTGAAATACCCAAAGAACATTTTGGTCAAAGACTTCTTGTAAAATGCTTGTCCCTCAAGTAAGTATTTCTTTCCTTTCCTGTTCAAGTTTATTTTCCGCAGTGACTTTGCATCGAGACAGCTTAGTCCTCTTCCTTCCTGCATGCTGTGCTCACAAATGGACTGTTCAGAAGGACTCCATTCAGATACTGTCTTGGTTACACATGGCAGGGCAGGTCGCTATTGAGTATCTTTGGAGGTTTCAGGTGGAAGTCACTGTTTCCCATTGTAGGACACATAGTTTTTTTTGTTTTTTTTGGTTTTTTTTTTTTGCTTTTTGCTGAGGCAAATGGGGTTAAGTGACTTGCCCAGGGTCACACAGCTAGGGAATGTTAAGTGTCTGAGACCAGATTTGAACCCAGGTCCTCCTGACTTCAGGGCTGGTGTTCTATCCACTGCGCCACCTAGCTGCCCCGTGGACACATAGTTTTTAAATTGCCTCTTCAGAATTTTGCAGGGAATTTTTCTTTGCCTTTAGAATATGCTTTCATCTTTGTCTGCAGAAGAGCAAGTTGTTAAACTTCAGGATTTTAACAGATCTTCCTTTGTTTCTTTCAGAATTAATTATTGTCATTTATTTCTTTAAAGAAAGAATATTTGAGAGAAAAGAAGAAAAATATAATTATTAAGAGCATTAAAAAAGCACTCAGATCTTAAGGACTCACTTGAAAACCATAGCTATATTCCTTTAAGAACAAACATTTTATACATTTAATGACCTTTCACTGGAAACCTGTTAGGCAAGTGTAATGAGCTGGAGCTTTTGAACTTCAGGCTACCTGTGCCTAGTTCCTGGGCTATAACTCTTTCCTAATAACACAGGCTCAAATTTTACTGTTACTTCCTTAGAGGAATAGAGTTCCCACCTGCTGTGTTCATCTATTTTCTCCCCAGTTAGCTCAGTCCTTTTGGTTCTGGCTGTTCAGTTTGTTCTAACAGTGTTACAGATATGGTTTCTTCCATCATACATTTCATAAAGGGGCAAGGTGAGGAAGAACATGATTATGTTTTAAATTCGGAAAATGTCAGAAAAAAATTTTATAGGAATTTATATTCTTAAAAATAATGCTTTTGCAATTAATTGTATCAGAGCACCCCCTTTGCAAATCTAGCATGAAATAGTGAGTGATACTAATTTGGGAAGTAGTAGTGATTATAATAATAATGATGATGATAGCTCATGATTAAAAAGTGTTTTTAAAAAAAATTGCCAAACACTTTCCTTGTGTCATCTTATTTGATCGATCCCCTCACCTCCTCCTGGGAGGAAGTTATCTCATGGATCACAGAAGACTAGTTGTCAAGCTGAGAAGAACCTTCAGGGTCCCCTAATACAACCCTATCACTTATGAGGAGAATGACATGAGCAAGATCATGGAGGGGCCAGCACATGGAGGAAGCAGAATTTGAACTCAGGGCTTTCTGATGATGATGAATGCACTCTGTGGTAGAGAGCATGTGATAGCACTGTGCTGTTCCATTAGCCCTCATGTGGAGGGAGCCTCTGCCCCTTTTCTGGAGGAAAGACCAAATTGTTGTTCTCCCTGAGCTTGGTTCTTGATCATGGATCCCTGTAGCCCATCAGGGAGGGAGCGACAAGGGATGTCATGCAGACTAGCAGCCCTGCCCGGGCAGACTGAAGGGAGGGCACACACTTCCCTCTCTGCAGACTGCCCGATGACTGAGCACTGCACTCAGCCCATGAAGCAGCTCAGTGTCGGGGCCACGGCGGGCCTGAGGGCTGGGGCGAAGCCCAGGGCCAACACCGAAGGACTTTGGGACCCCCGGCGGCTCACCCCGCCGTCTGCACCAGACGACACTAAGACGAAAGTTACGGGGAGTCGTGCATTGAAGGACGGTGCTTCCACACTGGGAATGAGCTTTACTGATAAAATATATAGTGAAAACCTCCCTCGTCTCAGGGGAAAAAATCAGCCTGTGGTTGTCCAGATTCAGTTCCACAACACTTACTTTTGTAAATAAATTCTCTACGGACTATGAGAAAAACAAAGCCGGAGGAGGGGAGAAAGCACAAGCATTTATATAGCGCCTACTGTGTGCCGGGCCCTTTGCTGAGGGTTTTACATTTGATCTTCACAACAGCCCATTTTACAGGTGAGAAGCCTGAGGTTATGAGATTAAGTGCTTAACCTTGGACATGAGCCCCTGAGAGTCGGCCTAGGCCAGTCCTCCCGAGCTCCTCCCCCGAGGTGTCCCTTCCCCCATTAGACTTTCTGTTCTTCTCCCCGTGAGTCCCTCTGCGCCTGCGCGGCATGCTGGCCGAGAGGGGCCTCAGCCACAAAAACGGGGTTCACAGGTAGTCCGGGTGCGAGGAAACCCCCGCTGTCTCCCCGTCCAAATCCCATGGCCTCCGCCAGGTCTCCCTCCTTGTCCCGGTGCTCTCAGTCTGTTTGCTTGGAGCCTTCCCTGGGCATCAGAAGCTTCTCGAGGGCAGGGCTGTGCTTTGGCTCCGTGTAGCTACCGGCTTGGCACAGCGCCTGGCCCCTGCCTTGCGTCAATGGACGGTGACTGATGGGTGCCCCTCTTAGGATTAGTGCCCACCTCCCAGTCAGGCTCATTGGAAATGGGTCTCAGGGAGGAGAAACTCCGGGAGTTCCTGCATAAGTGCCCTCCTCCCAGGGGACCTCGCCTAGGCTCAAGAGCACTTCTCAGCCTCATTTTCCTCATCTTGAAAATGGGGATTGTAGCTCCTCCATCCCGGCAGCACTTTCCATGATGTAAACCCCATGGAAATGGCAGTTCTTCCTGGGGGGATCCACAAGACCTGCCCTCTGTGAGCTTCCTCTCATTGGCTCACTGGCACTTGCTGAGAAGAAATGGGGACACCGGACTCTTGCCAAGAGGGGGCAGCTTGCAAGTTGTAGCCTCCTGTCTCCTGGCATTGGTGATATCATCTTTAAGACTGGATCGCAGTGGCACGGTGAATAGAACACCAGTCCTGAAGTCAGGAGGACCTGAGTTCAAATCTGGTCTCAGACACTTAACACTTCCTGGCTTTGTGACACTGGGCAAGTCACTTAATCCCAATTGCCTCAGCAAAAAGCAAAAAAAAAAAAAAAAGACTGGATTGCAATGACACATTTTGCCCATTTAAAAAAATTTTATTGTTTTATTTTTTCTGGTTATACATGTATATTAACTGTTAAAATTACGCATTTCTTTATGAATCATGTTGGGAGAGAAAAATCAGAACAAAAGGGAAAAACCACAAGAGGGAAAACAAAAAAGAAGCAAACATAGCATGTGTTGATTTCCATTCAATCCCAATAGTTCTCTTTCTGGATGCAGATGGCATTTTCTCTCCAGAGTTTATTGGGATCACTGAACCAATGAGAAGAACCAAGTCTTTCATAGTTGATCATCGCACATACTTGCTATTACTATGTACAATGTGTTCCTGGTTCTGCTTGTTTCACTCAGCATCAGTTCATGTAAATCCTCCCAGTCTTTTCTAAAATCAGCTTGTTCATCATTTTTTATAGGACAATAATATTCCATTACCTTCATGCACCCAACTTATTCAGCCATTCCTCAATTGATGTGGATTGATGTCTTTTTTTTTAATTATTGATATTTTTGTATCAGATCTAAAATTTCACTTGTGTGAGGTAACTCACTGTACAGAAATGACATCATCAATGCAGATTAGCAACTTGTGTGAAGTTGAGAGTCTCAGAGAGTTGTGTGGAGCCTGAAAGGCTATGTGAACTTGCCATGGCCACTTGGCTAAGACCAGTCGAGGGCATTTCCAGAAGGGGAAATACGCTTAATACAGCTAAATGTTTTGGGAAGTGATTTGTCATGTGTATGAAAAATGCATCAGGCAAAATTTAATATTTTGTCCTTGTAGGGAATTCACCAAGTTGTTATTATTTTTTTTAGATTTGAAATTGAAATTGAACCCATTTTTGCAAGTTTGGCTTTATATGATGTCAAAGAAAAGAAAAAGGTAAGTTTGGGGACCATATTTTTCAGTTGTATTATTAACATGTAGTGGACTTCCTGCCATCTAGGGGAGGGGAGGGGACTGGGGATAAAATTTGTAACAGAAAGCTTTGTAAAGATCAATGCTGAGGAACTACCCATACATATGTTATACAAATAAAAAGCTTTAATTAAAAAATATATTTTTCAGTTATAATCATCATTTATAATTTAAAAACATTTTCTGAAATCTTATTTTGAGATTTTTATCTATAGCCATAGGTCATAAAATGTTCCTAGAATATTGTTTTGCAAGGTAAATGTAAAGTACTTAAATTTCCAAGTAATTTAATTGGTTAACATTAATCCTTTACCTGCGTATAGCAGAGTTCTTGGAACATAGTAGTCACTTAGTAAATGGTTTTTGATCTACCTTGCCAAAAAACACAAATATAAATTTTACTTAAAAATGTTAATTCTAAAGATTTTTAAGCCTTTTTTTTTTTGAAGCACAATTGGTAGTCAACTCCAGTGTAATCTAGTTATTTCATTGAAAACATGTCAAAAGTAAACAATATAGAGAATTAGATATGAATGTCAAAATTCTTATATGTTATTATTAATAAAAAAATTGGTCATAAAGGCCATTTAAGGAAATACTAAGAAAATCATTAAATATTCTCATTGCTGCCTTTGATAGCTAAAGTGATATTCTTTTTGATTTTAGAAATTCTGTGTTTCTTTTAGCAGTTTAATAGCACTGATCTCATTACTTTGGTTCCTTCTTTCACTGATGTAAATTGGTACCTCTTTACCTCCTATTTTGTCCATTTCTTTAAAAAAGCTTCATGAAGGCTACACAAACATATCCATTATTCTAAGGTCAGCTTTCATACTTTTAATATCTCAGGAGGACCAGTGTACTAATGCACAGATGATCAGACATTCCCTTTGGGGAAGTACCATAAAAGTCAGCTAATGCAGCCTCTTTATTTAGGAGATGATGACAAGACTAAGAGCCAGAGAGCCTCCCATAGATGTGTACAGTCAGAGATTAAAGCTCCCTTGCCCAGGAGCCTGGCTGACAACACTGGCACTTTTCTACATCTGTAGACTCCAATTTTTGCTAGATGATGGGTTGTCATATGGATGGCTTTTATATGTAATTTTAGCATGGCAATTATATGTAATTCCATAGCTTCTCTCTTGATCTTGGGATGGAAGTTTCATGAGTATATATGCTGCTCTTTTCTCTCAAACTATAGAGCCTTCATATCTTTCCATTGTCTTTTGCGTTTGGGGGCATTTGGGTTTTTTCAAATTCATGGAATCACATGGACATCAAACGTTCCTGAGAGAGAACTGGTGTGAAAGAGACTTATGAAGAAACTCAAGGCTTGTAATCAATGAGAAGACTTCATGAATTCTTTCCCCTTTCTTTGCCCAACTTATTATCCATTAGCTAGCACCTTTCCTGTATCTGTAGATCTTCCTGTCCTGTATCATCTGTAGATCTTCCTGTGTATCTGTATGTATGTGTAGAGATCTCTCTCTGTTTATCCACACATCCCTCCATCCATCCACACTTGCATATATTCTTGTTACTTTTGTTTTCATAGTGTGGGTGTTTAGACTAGTCTTATTCTCTTTGCTATAAATTTGTTTTTAATATTTCATTTGCTTTAATCAACTAAGATCCTCTTGTTTACCCTCCCATCTCTCTTCCTATCCCCCATTGAGAATATAGGGGAGGGGGAGAAACCATTATAAATCTATTTAGTGAAAAAAAAAATTTCTCATTGTATAAAATAAGTCCTTCCCTGTTTATCAGGAAGTGAGTAGCCCTTTAGATTCCTGGTTGGTTGCTTTGCTGTTAAGAGTTCAGCCCAATAGTATTTCAGCTCATTTGTATACCATTACTGTTCAGCCATTTCCCAGGTGATGGTCATCTCTTTAGATTCCCATTATTTTCTACCTCACCAAGAAGTGTCAATATTTTTGTGTGTTTTTCAAGTTTGTTTTGTTTAAAACTGACCATGCCTTAATCTGTCCTCTCTAATTCCCTGTCTCCCCCTCACCCCTTTTCCATCCTATTTCCCTCTTGAGAACAATATATTTCTGTATCACGTTTGCGTGTGTGTGTGTGTGTGTGTGTGTGTGTGTGTGTGTTGAGTTCAGATGAGAGTGATATTCAGGTGTCAGCTACACACCCACCTTCTCTTACTTGTTTGTATAGAAACCTGCCTTTGTACCCTGATTATATATGGGATAATTTCCCCTCACCATCCTTTCTGGAATATAATATCCAAGCTCTCTGTTCCATTGTATAGGTGGCTACTAAGTCATGCATGGTCCTGATTATGATCCCTCCTTATTTGAATTCTTTCTTTCTGACTGTTGGCAGTATTTTTTTCTTGATCTTGAAATTCTGGATTTTCACTGTGAATTTCTGGGAGACTTCCTTTTGGGGGTTTCTTTCAAGAGGTGACTGAGTTGATTCTATTTTCACATTGCCTTTTAGATATAAGAGATGTGAACAGTTTTCTTTTAAGTGTTCTTAAAGTAGGATGTCTGGACTTTTTTTTTTTTTTTGGTTTTGGTATTTACATAGTCCAGTTATTAATTTTTCCCCTTGATCTGTTTTCCAGGTAAGTTGTTTTTGCTGCAAAATACTTTACATTTTCTTCTATTTTTTTTCAGTCTTTTTGCTTTGTTTTAATATTCTTTGTTGCTTCATGAGGTTATTGATTTCTCTTTGGAACATTTACTTTTTAGGGAGTTTATTGCTTGGACATGGTTTTGTATGTCTTGTGCTGAGCTATTCCCTTTCCCGTTCTTTCTTCTAAAGCTCTCATTTCTTTTATTAAAAACAAAACAAAACAAAACAAAAACACACAGGGGCATCTAGGTGGCGCAGTGGTTAGAGCACTGCCTGTCTGTTTTGCTCTGTCTGAGTTGGGCTGGACAAAGGACTTAATGGAACTTTTTCTGGATTTCCCCATCAGGATTCAATCAGATACATCTTCTAGATCCCTTTGGAGCAGTTCCTATCCCTCTGACATCTTGATTTTGCCCCCTGAGAATTCTTTCAACAGGATCTTCCATTGATTGAAAACTGCTAACGATGTGGAGTTTATAACCTTCAAAGGCAGTTGATTTCACTTTTTAGACTGCTAATTATTAGGAAGTTTTTCTTCACAAGGAACCAAAACTTGTTTTTTTTCAACTTCTTCAATTGTTTTTCAGAACTGATCAGAGTTCCTTCTTTCCCCGAGGGTAGCCCTTTAAATACTTGAAGGTAGCTATCATCTAAAAATGATGAAAAAAAACCAAAAAACCTTTTCTGAGTTGTAACATCCCAAGTTGTTTTCATCAGTCTTTATATTTTATGGCCTCCAGGCCCCTCACTCTCCAGGTTGCCTCCTTCTGGAAATCCTCAAGCTTGTTGTTGAGATCCTTTTCGAGAAAAGTTTTCTGATATTTTAACATAACATGTATTAGACTTCCTGCCATTTAGGGGAGGAGGTGGGGGGGAAGGAGGGAAAAATTTGTAATGGAAAGCTTTGCAAGGGTCAATGCATATGTTTTGCAAATAAAAAGCTTTAACCCAAAAAAAAAAAAAAGAAGGGTCTTCTGCAGCTGAATGCCCATCAAAGATGTGCTCTGTCTTAGGACACGGCCACATTCCCTGTCCTGGACTCTAACTTGATGGGCAGCCTGGAATGACATCACCTCAGATTTTCCTGTGAACATTTTGACTCACTCTGCTGTTTTAATTCTTGAAAACACTTATATTTATTTCTGGTGAACTCTACTTAGCCATTTATTTTTTTGAAGCCCCAAGTTTATGATTTCAGAGTGATTCCTATTGAATGTTGTGTTTAAAATTTGACAAAAGGGTAAACTGAGGCAAATCTCCACACTAGATAACATTTATTAGTGGGGGCATGCTGTCTGTCAGTAAAGAGGTCAGAGGCTTGTCTCCATTTATACCGAAGACCTTGAGCAAAAGGACAGTTCCCTTTATATGGGGCTTGGGGAGTGCAGATGACATCATGGTATTGAGGACAACGTGATGGATTACAGAGTGGAATGGCTGGGAAAGTTGGGAAGAGTAAGGGCTGGTAAAAATCCTCCCTCCCAGACTCCCCCTTCTCTCATGAAATCAAAAAGTCCATGTGCAAGATAGCAGCCCAGCCTTGGGAACAGCAAATAGATATCCCTGAAGGGTAGCTTGATATCGGGTCTGACTCCCTTGGGTTCACACAACTGACCCAAGGTCAGTCAAGTTCCTTGAGGCAAGAATAGAGTAGTGATTTTTAGGAGAGCTGGATTTTGAAAATTAACCCATTTCAAGCCAGTTAACTTCTGAACTAAGTCCAGAAACAAAGAATCACGACCTAAGCAGTTTCAGGACCAAATTACTTGTAAATAGGGTCAATAAGAAAACAATACCAGATCAGCCTTAATCTTCTCGATTTCATCTTACTGGATTCAGCCCAATGGGCACATTTAATAAGATCCTCTTGGATCTTGACTGTTCACTTGCTATGCTATGCTACCTTCTCAAAAGTTTATCATCTGCAGACATCTGATAATGTGAAATGTCCCAGGCCGAAAAGGTGCCTGACCCTGGGACATTTGTTCAGGCTTTCTCTCTGAGTGGACATTGAACCCCTGATGACGCCCCCAAATAGGAAATAGTGTTGATCTGTCAATATTTGTCTTTTGTCCTTTTGGAGGTGGTAGGGCGGCTCCAGCTGCGGTCTTGTGATGAGAAAGTATATGTAGAGTGTTAGTTCATAATGTAATCTTTCAAGGATTTATGGGATAGTTGGTCCCCTTCACCAAGGCCGGCACAGCTCCTCTCCTTCTGGGGAGATGGTCATTGTGAGGGGTACTCCCAGTGACTGCCTCAGTCAGCTGCTGTGCCTCTTCTGTGTTTATATTTGATTCCTTCCCTCATCTCTTGAGTCACACACCATTCACACTGAGAGCTTTCCGATTCTGCCCTCTTCCCCCTCTTATCACAAACTTTGCCCTTTGCTAACTTTGCTCCCATTGACCAGGGTTTTTGGAGTTGGCCATCAAAAGATTGGTTGTAGTTCTGTGTTTCATAAATTATGTTAATGGTGACTTTTATAAATGCTTCTATAATCTTTTTGATTGAGTACATGTAGTTTTATTAAGTTGGTGGCTAAATAAAATGACTTTTAACTGCATTAAAAAAAACCATTAATCTCTCTCTTAGATTTCAGAGAATTTTTATTTTGACCTTAACTCTGAGCAAATGAAAGGCATGCTGCGTCCCCATGTGCCCCCCAGCTGCAATTACCACCTTGGCTAGATCCGCCATTTTTTCTATCACTTATCCATCCCAAGATGTTTTTCTTGTAATAAAGGTAAGAATCAAACTTTTTTAAATATATGCTGTCCTTTCTTCTCTAATCTTGTCTCCGGGTATATTGTAAAATTCTCAAAGACTAAAACTATGTATTACTCATGAACGGCCCCTGTGGTCCTATTTATCTTTGCGTGGGGTCTTGTCTCCTTCATGGACTCAGAGTTCCACAGGGGCAAGGTTGTGAATTCCATAATCATTTAGTAAGGGTATCATAGAAAAAAAAATTCTCAAGAACAGATGGATTCATAAGTGAATTCTACCAAACATTTAAAGAGCAATTAATCCCAATATTATATAAAGTATTGGAGAAAATAGGCAGAGAAAGAGTTCTACCAAATTCCTTGTAGGTCACAGTTGTGGTGCTGATACCAAATCAGGAAAAGCCAAAATAAAGAAAGAATATGACAGACCAATTTCCCTAATAAATATTGATGCAAAAATATTAAATAAAATACTAGCAAAACTATATCACAAAGTTCATTCTTTATGATATGATGAGATTTATATCAGCAATGCAGGGCTGGTTCAGTAGTAGAAAAACTATCAGCACAATAGATCATAACAAAACCAACAGAAATCATATGATTGATGCAGAAAAAGCCTTTGACAAAATACAACATGCTTTCCTATTAAAAGCACGAGGAATAAATGGAATTTACCTTTAAATTATAAGTAATATTGATCTAAAACCATCATCGAGCATTATATGTAATGGGGATAAACTAGAAGCCTTCCAGATACAGTCAGGGGTGAAGCAAGGATGCCCATTATTCACTTCTGTTATTTAATATTGTATTAGAAAATGTTCGCTCCAGCAATAAGAGAAGAAAAAGAAATTAAAGAAATTAGAATAGGCAGTAAAGAAACAAAACTATCATTATTTATACATAGTATGATGTTATACTTAGAAAATCCTAGAGAAACAACTAAAAAACTTTTTGAAATTATTAACAACTTTAACAAAGTTGTAGGATACAAAATACACCCACATAAGTCAACAGCATTTCTGTTTATTACTAATGAAGTCTAGCAGTTAAGGCACAGAGAAATTTCATTTAAAATAACTGTAAACCATATAAAATTGTCTACCTGCCAAGACAAACCCAGGAAGTATATGAACACAATTATAAAACACTTTTCACATAAATAAAACCATATCTAAACAATTGGAAAAATGTTAATTGCTTATAGGCAGGGCCAGTATAATAAAAATGACAAGTCTATGTCAATTAATCTATTTATTCAGTGCCATGCCAATCAAACTATCAAATTATTTTATAGAGCTAGGAAAAAAAATAGCAAGATTTCATCTGGAAGAACAAAAGCTCAAGGATATCAAGGGAATTGATGAAAATCAATGTATAGATTAATTGCTATTTTTTCCGTTCATTTTTTTTCTTTTATTCAAGTCTTCTTGTATAAAATGATTAATGTGGAAATGTTTTACTTAATTAAAACAATCTATATCACTACCTTTTTAAAACATTGAGCCCATTTCTTTCTGTAAAAAAGTCTTCTTTTCTTAGCTGCTCTAATAGTCACCGTGTCCCAAAATGAGTGAAGCACATGATTTTCAATTCAAGGGTAGAGAAGTTGTCTTGCTTTCAAAGGAGAAAAACCACAAATGTTGTAAACAAGAGTAAATGGGTAAATGTAATTAACTTGCCCCTCGTGTCCCTACAGCTTCTCTTGACTCTTGTGTATGGAGAACAAAGGCAGCCCCAAGGGACCTCGATAGTCTTGTCTTAGGGACCGTGGTAGTCTTGTCTTACACTCAGGAAGACCATTGGAATCCTTTTTTAGAAGGGTCTCTGTGTGGGTCTTGGAGGCACTTCACTGCTCCCAGCCTCATTTCCTCCTCTGTAAAACAGACAGTAATAACAGTACCTCCATCCACATTATTTTGAGAATCAAATGAGACCAGTGCGGAAACACTGATTATGTATTTGGTGTGTTCTGGTGCTAAGTGATGAGATACAAAAACTACAAATCGCTAAGTTCTAGCCTTCCAAAAACTTCCATTCGAATGGGAGGGACCTTAGGGAGCCAGCTTATACACAACCAAGACAAGGTTGTTTTGGGAAGGATGTTGTCTCTTGGGGGAAGCAGCAAAGGCTTCATGTACAGGGGGAGCCTTGGAAGAAACTAGGGAGTCCCTAGTGAGAGATGGAAGGCTGTGTGGCCGGACCCTGGTGTGTGTGATGTGGAGCCTGCTGGATCATGGGGAGCTTCAGAAGAGAAGCCAAGAGATCATTTTCGATCCTGGAGGTGCAGCTTATTATCTGGAGCAGGGACTGGGTCCCATTGGAGAGTCTTATGTTAATGGTGTTTCCTACTTGACTTCCCTTCGCTCTTCCCTGCAACAACTACATGAACTTTTCCTTCCTTCATTCCTCCCATCTCCTGGCCAAGGTCCTTGCCTCCCGCTTGACAACAGGAAGAGAGAGGGCCACCTGGCCTGCCCCCCGACCCCCAGTGATGGCAGCTTCTAGCCAAGACCAGCCCTCTGCTAATGGCCCTGATTCTGTCCTTTCCAGGAGCTTGTTCTTCTGGTCTCTGTCCCCTGGCTCCTCCTATCTACACATCTGTCTCAACTTCCCAAGATTTAAAAAAGGAAACCAAGCTTTGCTCCCATTCTCCTCGAAAAAGGAATCTGCTACGAGAGTGGGAGTAAAGCTTGGTTTTTTCTTGTCTTTCATATGCTCTCCCAACTCTATTTCATATTTCCCATTCCTGGTGTTTTGCTATATCCCTTCACTTTGTCTGTAACCTATTCCCCAAAAGAAATCTACCATTTGCCGAAGAGAATGACCGAACCCCAATTTTTGGTACCAAACTCCACATCAAATATCACATCATGGTCATAGATCACATCATAGTGATTGACTTAAATCTTCAGAATTTTGTTTGACCTTGCATTTGTTTCTCAATTTCTCACTGCTGTATGTTCTTCCTTTCCCAGTGACCCATTCCTTGTGAAAATGATTTTAAAAAAGGAAAAAAAGCAATTTGGATTCACAGCGTCTGACAGTCCGAAATATTTCTTCACCTGCCTTCTCCTTACTGTAGTGGAGGAAGGAGAGAGATTCAGAGAGATTCCTTTTCTCCTCTCTGCTCCAGGGCCAAGGGCCAGTGTCACCCATTATAATTGCAGAGTATTCTGATGCTTTTTGTGGGGGTTCTTTCCAATTGTATTGTGTTGGAAATTTGTGGGTTTTGTAGCATTGCTAAATAGTTGATTTTGTTGTAAATGTATTCTGGGGTCCTCTCTTTCTTTTCTCAGCTAGAAAAAGTTCTACAGCAAGGGGACATTGGAGAGTGTGCAGAGCCATATATGATTTTCAAAGAAGCAGATGCTACTAAGGTGATAATTCCCTTTCTCTCCTCATTTTTGTCTTAGGAAATGATGCTAATTGTAAATTTTAACAGTCTTAAAATTCCTTTAAAATTTCTTTTTTTTTTTTCAGTAGAAATTCAGACTGTCTTACATGCTTCAATGAATATATGAGCTATAGGCTTGTAGATCTTAGATTGGTACAGAAATTATCAAATTCCAACCCCAGTCTTGAACCCCATCTGCAATATTTATGACTGGTGGGCCCTCAGCCTGGGATTATTTACCCACTCTGTTTGACAGGGATGCCATTACCTTCTGAGGCATCCTCCATTCGGTTCTCTCAGCTTAGGTCCTAAAAACAGTTATCTCTTCCACATCATGACTTTTTCCATCATGGTACTTTGATGGATCACAGATTGGCAGAAGAAATTAAATGAGAATTTGGGGGAGTTTTGTGGAAGTTTCAGATAATATACAACAGCCAGCAGATAACATAGGAAAAAAATCTGGAAACTCAGGAATAAAATAAAATATACCATAAGTAGGCAGAATTTCTTGTTTAAAATTAAAATAAGTTAAAAAAATTAAGGTAAATTCAACTCTGAAATATTTGGAATTTCAATAAGTATTTAACTACTGGAACTATTCATATACTTGCATAGCTGTGAGATTAATGATTCTTGTGATATGGCTGACTGTAAATTGGATATGTCCAAAATCCTTTTGTCCTTAGTCTTTAGCGAGAGGAAAAGTGTTTCCCATTTTGGAAGCTCGTCAAATCAAAAAAAAAAAAAATTTTTTTTTTCAATCTCTTACATATACTAGATTAGGTAAACTCCATGAGAACAAAGGATTGAATTTGATTCATCTTTGCATCCCCCCATTGCCTCAAGTGCTCACAACTAGGGGCTCACTAAAGGTTTATTGAATCAGTGAATGAATGAATACCTTTAGAGGCTGAACATTTCATTGGCAGGGAGATGAAAAGAAATTACCTAATCCATAGTATTTGTACACACTTATTTATGTTTATGGTTGTTGACTGTGTGGGTCTCCCGTAATGGGTCAATCCCCGGTAGTGGGTTGATCCCCTGTAGTGGTCAATTCCCCAATAGTGGGTCGATCCCCGGTAGCTGTCGATCCCCCATAGTGGGTGATTCCCAGTAGTGAGTCGATCCCCCATAGTGGGTGATTCCCCGTAGTAGGTCGATAACCCCGGTAGTGGGTCGATCTCTGGGTGGTATTGGCAAATGTGGCAGGGAATTCTTTGGCAGGTCTGCAGCACTCTGTGAAGCGATCTCTCCTGGACCCCTTCTAGTGCACTAAGACAACTCCTCACCTTCTCGGCTTATTTTTTCAGAACAAAGAGAAGCTGGAGAAGCTGAGGAGCCAAGCGGACCAGTTCTGTCAAAGGCTGGGGAAGTACCGCATGCCGTTTGCGTGGACGGCAATCCACCTGATGAACATCGTCAGCAGCGCTGGGAGTTTAGAGAGAGATTCCACCGACGTAGAGATCAGTACTGGAGGTAGGGAGCGGGCCCCACTTCTGCCCGGGGAAAGTGCAGCTTCTCACGTTTTCTCCTTGCCTTTCTCGTCCTTGGAATCTAAGTCAGACATGATGAAGTGTAATTCAGTAGTAGACAGTAGAACCTTGGGCAGCTTGGAAGCAAGTCATGTGCCCTTATTTCAGAGCACACAGGTAAGACTGAGGGCGCATTCTGAGTGGACACTTGCAAACTGCACATTTCTTTAGCTAATTCTGAGTGTCTTTCAAACCGTAACTTCATCTTCCTGCATAGGAGAGATATATAAATCTTGCATGATAAAGTCTTATGATAGTTAATAATTTAGCTTTGAGATTGTGATAAAAAAAACCTACAGGTCTCTCTTCCCTTGTGATAAAAGTAATATTAGTATTCTGTAAAGGTGGTTAAGTGCTCCAAATATGTTATCTCCTTTGGTCCTTACTGGAACCTTGCAGAGTTGCTCTGCACCTGTCCGTTTCATAGATGAGGAAGCTGGCTTGCTTGTGCTCACATACTCAGTAAGGGTCAGGGAGACTGTTCACATCGAAGCGTTTTCTCCGATGGGCAACCTTGCCTCTTGGTAGTTCCTGCTGCAGGAGAGGGGTTTCTTTAGCATAACTGCTTCTTATTCCGTGGTTTCTTATGACTTTGAATGCTTCTGAATTTAGAGCTAATGGCTTAAAACTGGCTTTAATTCACTGTCCATTTTATTGTCTTCCCTTGCTAGAACGTAAAGGATCATGGTCTGAGAGAAGAAATTCCAGTGTTGTTGGCAGACGATCCCTAGAAAGAACAACAAGCGGGGATGAAGCTTGTAGCCTTACCACCTTTCGACCGGCAACCCTCACAGTGACGAACTTTTTTAAGCAGGTATTTTTTGTCACGCATCAGTAAGTTTGAGTGACACTGTATGTGCCTATCCCCTCTTTGAATTGTGGCTTCATAAAAGCCAAACAGACTCTAAGTGTGATTGAGTGCCTCCAAAAGATTGAGAGTCAGAGGAGTAAAAGCAGGAATATGAATGACTGAGTCATGTTGCAGTTCTTGGTGTTAAGATTAATTGACAATATTGTATTTTTGTAAATATTTATCCATTTAGCTTAGATTATCAGATTTATTGGCATATGATGGGGCAGAATAGCTCCTAATAATTGTTATGATTCTTCTTCATCAGTGGTGAATTCATCCTTTTCATTTTTGACACTAGTAATTTGTTTTTTTTTAAATTAGATTAACCAATTGTTTATCTATTTTATTGTTTTTTCCTAAAACCATCTCCTAGTTTTATTTATAAGTTCAATGGTTTTCTTATTTTTTATTACATTAATCTCTCCTTAGATTTTTCAGAATTTCTAACTTGGTGTTTCATTGTGGACTTTTAATTTGTTCCTTTTCTAGTGTTTTTAGTTGAATGTCCAATTCATTGATCTGCTTTTTCTTGTTTTGTTGATATAAGCTTTTAGAGATATAAAAATTTCCCCTAAATACTGTTTTGACTGAATCTATAAATTTTGGTCTGTTGTCTCATTGTTGTCATTCTCTTTAAGGAAATTATTGATTCTTTCTATGATTTATTTTTTGATCTATTTGTTTTTTAGGATTAGATTACTTTGTTTCAGGTTAACTTTAACCTATCTTTCTATGCCCCTTTCTGAAAAGGAGGCATTTAATATTTCTGCCTTTTTGCATTTGATTGTGAGGTTTTTATATACCTTAATATATGATAAATTTTGGTGAAGGCATCATGTGCTGCTGAGAAAAAAGGTATATCCCTTTTTATCTCCGTTCATTTTTCCTCAGAAGTCTCATAGCTGTTTTCTTAAATTCTGTTCACCTCTTTAATTTTTTTTCTTTATTTTATTTGTTAGAATTTTCTAATTCTGAGAGGGGAAGTTGAGGTCCTCCCACTAGTTTAGTTTTAATGTCTGTTTTGTATTTAATGTATTTAACTGCTCCTTTAAAAACTTGGATCCTATACCATTTGGTGTACTTTTTTTTTTTTGTAATAACTTCTTATTTTTCCAAATACATGCAAAGATAGTTTTCAGCATTTACCCCTTGCAAAACTTTGTGTTCCAAATTTTCCTCCCTTCCTCTCTTTCTCCCTTCCCTCTCCCCTAGACAGCAAGCAGCCCAATTTAGGTTAAACATGCAATTCTTCTAAACATAATTCCATATTCATCATGCAATGGGAAAAAAATCAGACCAAAAGGGGGAAAAAAGCAAGCAAACAAACAACAACAAAAGTTGAAAATACTATGCTTTGATCCTCATTCAGTCTCTGTAGTTCATCTCTCTTGTTGTGGTTGGCTCTCTGCATCACAAGTCTACTGGAATTTGCACATATATTTTGTACTGATATAATTTCCTTGTCTATGGTACCTTTTAGTGAGATGTACTTTTATTCCTTATCTCTTTTAATTAGCTCTATTTTTTTTTGTTTTGTCTGAGATCATAATTGCTATCCTGCTCTTTTTACTTCACCTGAAGCATAATAGAGTTTGCTTGAATCCCTTATCTTTCCTCTGTGTGTCATTGTTTCAAACGTTCTTCTTGTAAACAATGTATGCTTTTTAATAACTGCTTCCATTTTATAGGTGAGTCCATCCCATTCATAATCAGTTAGGATTATAAACTGTGTATTCCTTCCATTCCATTTTTGTCATTTATAGTTCTCTGCCATTTTCCTTCTTTCCCGGCTGTCCCCACCAACATTTTGCTTCTGACCACTCTATTAAATCTGATCTATTTTTTAATTTCCCACTTTCTTCTTGCAGTCCATATTCCTTCCAGACTGGACAATAAGCTGTTCCCCAAGCTTGGTAGTCCATCTCCTGCCTTTGCCTATTTGCATCAGGATTTCTCATGCCCTGGGATGAGTGCTTGCCATGTCTTGAGAATTTTTGTATTCCTTCCAGACTGAGCTCTGATGGCACTTCCCTTGACAAGCCTTTTCTGACACCCTCTAGTTCCCTCTTCACATCATCTGTTACTCATCTGCATCTGTCATGTCTTGAAGTCAGGGATAGTGTGATTTTCGATTTTAGATATCTTAGTGCTTATTATCCCAGCACCCTCACCTGTGGTAGAAATTTATTAGTTTTTAACATTGAATTTAGTGACTTCTGAATCAGCTGCCTAGGTATAGCTACATCATTTACACATGAAAGCAAATGAAAAAATCCTAACCAGAATCAAGGCAAGGCTGAAGATGAGAAGAAGCCTCCACAGGCAGTGTGACTGGTTTGACACTGACTTCCTTAGATGAGCTGTGGTTTCTGGCAAGTGGAAGTGGTAAAGTTTAAAGAAAGGTGTTTCTGCCATTTGTGATTCCAAGCTCTTACAGAAGTTTAACTGATGACAGTGAAGATGCCGTAAGAATCTAGGAACCATCTTGGCCGGGGAAAGGGAACACAATTTAATCATCCCCTGCTCTCTGACCAGCCCTGAGCTAAGCCCTTTACGAATATCGTCGAGACCCTCTCTTGGAAACTGAGGCAGAATAACTCGCCTGGGGATGTGAGCGAGCTAGTATCTGAAGCCTCGTTTGAACTCAGGCCCAGCATTCCATTCTCTGAGATACCTCGTGCCTCTGGGAGTCAGCAGAGTCATGGGAAATCTTGGGGCAGGGCACAGAAGTCTCTGGGTGGCCCATGAGAAGATGGTACAAGATGATGAACAGTCTCTTACCCAAAAACAGGGCAAACAACTGTAGACGTAAGAAAGAGTTTGGCAAGAAAGCTTGGCATGATTGTGTCAAGGATGTCTATTTGTGTCACTGGGAAGATAAGAAAATAGAAATGGGAATTATTTATTTCATATGCCTGAAGATAATTGAGTTGTTAGATTTGGCCTCTCATCCCTCCGTCTGGACCTTGGGAGGAAGTGAAAGCGATAGTGAGATGAGATCGGGAAGATCAGCTCAGCCAGAGCAGAAGAAATGTCTGGGGAAGCGACCCTCCAGAGTGTGCTGGGAAGACTCGCCTTGGGGGCTTGCAGAGAGAGAAGAGACCAGAGGGTGGTCCGGTTGGAAATAGGTACTGTAAGAATGTGCAAGAGGACACGGACTGTCTCTCTTACAAGAACGAAATTGCAGAGGCAGCGAGAAGAAGGGAGAGGCAGCCGGTCATCGAGAAGCATCTCTTAAAGCCTCAGGTCGCTCCCCCTTGGCTCTGGGTTGAAGGAAACACGAATTTTTAGCCTGGAGAATAAAAGACTTTGTGGGGCTGGGATATGTATGTTCAAGGACTGGGAAGGCCGTCCGATGTGAGAAGTAAAGGCCTTGTTGTGCTTGGTCCCAGGGAACAGAAGGAGGCTCGGGGCTGGAGGTTCCAAAGAGGCAGATTCGTGGAACGGTCCCAGCCCCGTCAGCTGCGGAGGCTGCTGTTAGCAGGTGCGGGCTCTCCCCGGGCAGGTCCTTGGGGGGACGCTCATTAGGCCAGGCTGGACCTGGTTCTGGGGCTCTCTGCTCCTGCGATTGGCTGATTCTGTTAGAGCTGTGAGGGTGGGAAGGCATTGGGCGGCCAGCAGAGCAGGCAAGTGAAGGGAGTTGCTGAATGGGTGCCCGTGCGGCGTTGGGTGCAGCGGAGCCCCTCGGGGGGGGGGGGGGGAGGCCGGCCCCCTCCGGGAATCCTGCAGAAGAGACTATGGAGAAGTTCTGTGAGTCGAGCAGTCCCAGATGGCTTGGGTCCCTGACGGCTTGGGCCCCCGTGCCTGGAGCAGACGTAGTTTTGTCTAGTGCTTTGGTCTGAGTTTGTCTTTTGTCCCTGGGACTCTCCAGTAGTCATCCATTCACCTTCTGTTTTGTTTTCTTTTTCTTTTTGCTGAGGTAGTTGAGATTAAGTGACTTGCCCAGGGTCACACAATTAAAACCTTCTGTTTTAACCCCGGATTCTGGACGTGGGCCTCTGTTGGCCCCAAGTCTGGGCCCAAAGACCAGGCTAGGTTCCGAGATGTCTCATGGAGGAGCTCCTTCCCTCTTCTCCTTTCCCTTGCCCTGGCCACTGTCTTCCACCCCACAGTGTCTCCCAGCCATGTGCCTTTGCAGCCTAGAATGCTCTCCCCTCTCACATCCTCCTCGTAGAGTCTCACTTCCTTCTGAACTTGGTCCAGATATATTCTCCTTCATGCCCTATGGCTACTGACTCCCCCCAGCAAATTACTCTGGGCTTGTATGAATAGATGGTGAAGGCCAACTTCTGGAGGACAAGGCCTGTTTGACTTTTGTCCCTATTTCCCTGATGCTGAGCCTGGTACCTGGCATGTAGTTGGTGCTTAATAAATGTTTGTGGACAGATTGTCCAGTAAGAGGCGGTGTGGAGTCTGTTAGTGGAAGAGTACCCAACCTCATACAATTAAGATTCTTCAAAGAATATCAGGAGCCACAAATAAACAGAAAAGGAAATAAATGAGATTAATTCATAATCATACTTTTGTTGACTTGGAAACATTTCACTGACAGTTATGGAGCAGTAGGAAATCAGGATTTTTCTTCCCTTATTTTTATGTTCTCTATAAAACATATGATTTCTCTTTTCAAAACAGGAAGGAGATCGCTTAAGTGATGAGGATCTCTATAAGTTTCTTGCTGACATGAGAAGGCCATCCTCTGTCTTACGGCGATTAAGACCCATTACAGGTATGTGTTGATTGTAAGCATTTTTGTTTTGTTTCCTAGACATTAAAATTACCATTTTATTTATTCATTTCTCCTGATTTCACAAATATGCCCTATAATTCCTTGCCTTCATCTCATTAAACTTTCAAAATATATGGCTTGAACACAAGGGAATTGGGAAACTAATTATTTATATGCAGAAATAGTTTCATACAATGTCTAAAAATAGATTTTTTTTCCCACACACAGGAGAAAGTAATAATTTTTCATTAAGTTCCTGTTATAATTAAAGACTATGAACATGATAATAATAATAGTATTGACTTGAGTTCTCCATTTCAGAATACAATTGCCCTTATTCCTTCCAAAGTTAATGTCAGCATATCTACTTAGGAAGCACTTTAAGAGTCTCGTGTCCATGTGGGATTTATTGTCAAATTTTTGAAACGCTGAATATCTTCCTCTATAGCTCTGAGGACTGAATAGATAGTTTATAAATTCATGTCTTCACTATCTTCTTTTCTCTCCCAGCCATTAATAAATTGTTTGCAGATACTAGTCACTTAGCAAATGGTTGTTAAATAATTATTGAATTTTTCAGTGATATGTTTGATTTTGAATTTGTTTGTGTCATGAATCAGAAACATCAAATGAAAAGAGGCTGTTATTCATTTTATTCCTTGTAGAGGTTCTCCAGGTTTCAAGATAAGGAATAATACGCATTCAGGTCACTTCTTTATCAAAAGCAAGTTTAAGTATAGATTCTAAAATTTGTTTTCTTTTAGTTGTTGTAGTAATCATTTTTTAATATGCAGCTCAGCTGAAGATCGACATTTCACCTGCACCAGAGAATCCCCATTACTGCCTAACCCCTGAATTGCTGCAAGTCAAACTCTACCCTGATAGTAGAGTTAGACCTACTAGGGAAATCCTGGAATTTCCTGCCAGGGATGTGTATGTCCCGAACACTACTTACAGGTAAGAGCTTTTCATCTGACGTGCAAGGAAGGGACATTAAAAATTAGTTACCTGGAGACCCGAACATAGAACCTAGTTGAAGGAGGAACCAAAGATACACAGATTTGCAGTGCAAATAAACTGAGCTTTTCCCTCATCTAGTCTTCTGCCCAGAACCCTTAATACAACCTTTAGAAGTAATGAAATAAATCGCCTTCATAAAATCTTAATGCTACATGTGGACATTGAGAGGTCAGAAATTTACAAAATTTTTAAATGCTTATTGCCCAGATAATTCCAGAATGTACTTTTTAATCCATTTCAGTCTTTAAAAATGTCCTATCGCAGGAAATACTTTCAGATATTTAACCTAAAGATATTGTTTCATGTTTAAATTCATTTCCTTGTGTTCAATCTTTACCAGATGAGTCAAATGTCTTTTTACTATCCTATCTGTAATAACTTCATATATTGAAAGACCACATAATCGTTCTGTAAATTTTCCTTTGCCGGGTGAAATGACTGTAGCATCTTAACCTTTCTTCATGAGCCTTTTTTTTAACCATTTCATTGTCTTTTATCTCTTCTTTGAAACCCATTATGAATTCTCCCATCGCCTCTTGGTTTAAGTTGTAGAATTTTAGAGCTAGAAAAACCATAGAGATCCTCTCATCCACTTTCCAATAGATGAAATGAACTGCGTCCCCCAGAGTTATTAGTTGAGTTCAACAGATGTTTAATCAGAGGCTTAGAACAGAAACCCTGATTGTCTGGGGCATATAGCCAGTCAATGACCCTTGTTTTCAGGTGACATTCTGCACGATTTTAGCAGGTCAGTATCATATCTGTTTGGGATTAAGTTATCAGTTTGTTATTCAAAAGGTTGCACATATCTGAGGGTGGTTTTTTTGTTAACTTCAGTGTTTTAGGATGAACAGAAGTTATTACTGTTGTTAGTAATTATAAATGTTGGGTCAGCCTCTGAGTCAAGATACTTTCAGTCTGTGACCTACCTCATGCTTTTTTGGGTTCTCAGGGCCAGGAGCCACTCTGTAAGATTAGAACATTGCTGAAGATTTGCCAGGCTTCATTGAAACAGGAAGTTTCCCCTGCTGAAATCCCCTATCTAGACCAAATTAACGATGTCAAATTGTACTATCACTGACAGTAGTATTTAGTTTTGTAACTATAATATAGCCATAGTTTAATTTTATGTTCAGGTGACACTGATCTTTGTTTTTGATCTTAGCACAGTCAAGGTCAGTTGGAAGCCTACCACATATGTGCCATCCACACATGCTCCTGCTTTTTATGTGGAGTCTTTAAAAGTGATATTAATTTTAGTTTCCTGTGACACCTTGAATCTTATTTACTATTCACACTCAGTTTGCTTTTCAAAGATTCCACTCAGCTTTTATTTATTGGAAAAGCTTAGACATTTAAAAAATGCTCTTGAGAAACACTGACATTTTCCTTAAATGTTAAGAATGGTATCAACATTATAGAATAGCTACTAAAGTTTTCAAATGAATAGTTTCAAAACCTCAGTTACCAATGATGACAGAAGAATGCAAAGGGAAATAGGTTGGCTTTTAAGTAAATAATATGTCTTATGATTTATGATTTTATTTTAATTCATTTTGACTTTCAGATTATTTAGTCTACTGAAATTCTGCTCTCTTGTTACTGATTAAAAAACAAGTAGTCATTTGATTAAGTATACTTATTGCTAATAGCAGATGTTAAAACATTCAAGTTTTAACATCCACCAGGAATTATGACATACCTAGAAATGATAAATGAATCAATAATATTTCCACTCTCATGGGGCATGAGTCATATTGATCTAAAAAGAATCTGTGTGTGAGTGGGCCATGCTATTCTGTGTCTTGCCTTCACTGAAGGGTTGGAAAGATCCATAGAGCAAAATGGTTGCAATGTTTTTTATTTTTATTTTAATTTGTTTGATATATGTGATATGAGTACATAGCTTAAGGAATATTGCTTGTAGGATCAAGAACTTGAGGTACCATTATATGCCGTCCAGTGCTGTATTATTAACGGTCTACATAATTCTGCGAATAAACCGTTAAGCTTTAGGAATAGATTTATGGAAGTTTAAGATGAGACTAGGCCTTGAGAGGTCATCTAGACTATCCCACTATATTCAGTAATGATTGTCTCTAAATTGTCCTGCTAATTATAGAATCTGACACTCATCCCAACCATTAAATACTGACTGCAGTAGAGGAGCCAAAAATTTTTTCTGAGGTTCATTAAAAATGTTGCAGAAAGGTTCTTTCCATGAGTGAGCAGTTTTTTCCCCCAGAGAATAGCAGCCCCATCTATGCTCATCAATAAGATTAAGCATACTCCTTTTAAACATTTATTGAACATGAGCCCATGCTATAGATTTTAAGAGATTTCATCAGGATAAATTGGTTTTAGGTTAAAATTGTGCCTAACCATATTCTTTCTTGTATTTTGTGCAGCCCTATAAAAAAATTCTCCTGTAAAATGCTCATAATCTGTTAACAAACCTTACCATTGATAAATTGTGGTAGGTGATGTGAAGGTTATTAAGTTTCATATTTTATGGAGATGATTGTGCTTCTACGGGAGTAATATGTTACCAGAGAGAGCTATTGAAGCAAGGAGGATACATTATTTTGTTCCAGAAAGAGATTAATTAGTTTCTAGATGAAGGGTGTCCTCGAGGAAGCGAACAAAGTTTGGAAAATGGAAGTAGTAGCCTTTTACCCCACTGCTGCATTTTTCAGAAAATCAGTCACATTCTTACTCAAATACATGAGGAGGAGGAAGATGTCGGTCACATTTTTATTAAAGTCTACCTCAAGTTTCATTGGAAATACCATGAAATTGTGAATTATGTGACCAGAGATGGTATGATGAATTTTTGAACCTCGGGGCCTGGGATCAAGATTTGGTAGCCTGTTTGTTACGAACTTACTCTGCAGAGCACTGCTTTTGGTGCTGGGAATGCAAGTATAAGTAAGCAAGTCAGTCTCTGCCCTCAAGAAGCTTACAATCCAATACAGACACACAGCAGGTACAGGGGAGTAGAGAAGAGGGAATCTTCAAGGTAATTGAGTGACCAGCTCTTTCCAGAAACGGTTATTTGAGCTTTTCTTAGCACTAGAGTTGGACAGGAGAGAAAGGAGAAGAAAGCCTAATCCACAGATGGTGAGGGAAGTGGCACTATTGGTCTGGGTCTGGGAAGGAAAAAGCAAGCAGGGGCAGCACCCTGTGGGAGGCGAGGCAGCCCACCTGGACCACCTTCTCTCAGATACCTCAAGCCCAAGGAGCTTGAGAAGAGCAGGGCTCCCCAGAAACCCGGACCTCTTCCTGCCCCGGGCCATTGAGGGGCACAGTCCCTGTGACAAAAGGGCCCATTGCCCTTGCCATTACCAGCACCCACGTCACCATCGGCTCTTGTCGGTAAGCTCTGGAGACCATGAGGTAGCAGCATCCCTTCCCAGACAGTCCAGCCCCTCCCCCCTTGTGGAGATGTCTGGAAATTGCTTTGAGAGTTATTATAGCCATAGCTCTTGAAGACCCACCAAGACAGTCCTTCCAGTCAAAGTCCTTGGCACTGTCAGGTGGTTCCAAGTGATAGGATTTTATCAGTAGAAATGATGTTAAAAAGAGATGTTTCTACTTGCTTTGCTGTCATTGTATCTTTGTATTTGTATTCTATTTTTCCCCTAAGAGGAGAAGTGGCAAGGCTCCCCCAACTACTTCTTACCCTCATGGCTTCTGTTGTATTATCCGAGTGACAGAGTCTTTGAAAGAAGCAAATTTCAGCCACACATTTGTCTCCTAAAAGAAAAACGTTTCCTGGTTATTATGTTTTACCGTGATATACTCTAATCTGATTATAAAACACCTACTCACTGACATGTACAAGTACAGTTTTGATGAACAACAGAGAAAAGGAAAGAATTTTTCAGTATGGAGCCATTTTAAGATTAAATAGAGAAAAATATCCTGATATTTCTGAAGGACAGTAGCTACAGTACAGAAAAATGATATTTACGAAAATTCCCAGTAATTTATAGGAAAAAAGAACTAGGATGAAGTTTGGAACCAGTATCTTATTTGTCTTGCTTATGTTACAATCTGCAGAGAGAAAGGCAATGGACAAAACACAGATGAAGCTATAACAAAATAATAGCTAGCACTTCTATCAAGCTTTGAGGTTTGCAGCTTTATATGTGGTCCGTTTTTCTCCACACAACAACCCACAAAATAGATGTTATTGTTGGTAGAGCTAGCAAACTTGACATCATAGACTTTGTTATGGTTTGTTGAGATGGAACCCAGGACTAGAAGTGGGCAGTGAGAAGTATGATTTCTTCAAGTAAAACAAGTCTGATCCAGGGGATGCTAGGATAGTCTTCCACCCATGAGCTTCAGGAATCAGGGAATGGTGGCAGAGAGCAATTAGGAGTGATGAAGGAGAGAAAGATTGAATTCATACTGGGTTGTTACCTGCTATAGAGCTATAGAGCTCCATGGCCATCTGGAGCATGGAGCTCATGCTTTCTTAATTAAAACCACACCCTCAGCACCAACTATCAGGACAGTAACACTTTAAAAAACAGAATAGGGCAAATGGTAAAAGAGGCTCAAAAATCCACTGAAGAACTCCTTAAAAAGCATAATTGGCCAAATGGGAAAAAAAATGTACAAAAAATTGCTAGTGGCTGCTGGGGATCTACTTCTGACCAGCAGAATAGATCCCTTCATGTGAGAGGATGACAACGATACAAGGAGACTGAGAAGCTGTTGAGTTTTCTGATCTCTCTCCTTTTCCCTCTTGCCTCTGATTTATTTCATTCCCAATCCACAAGCAACATCTGTGTCAGTAAAGGCTGATTTGCATTTCCTAATAAGTGTTAGGATTCACAGCTGTGGGGGCTTTCAGACTTAAACTGGTTCTTTTCACCTAGTCAGAAAACTCTTTAATTAAAGGATTAAGATGATTATTTTAGACAATTTTCTTTTCGTAAAATTTGAAAGCTTTTGCACAGACAAAATCAATACATATAGAATAATAATAGAGACTCTTGAATGGGGAAAAATATGTTTGCCTTAAATATCAGTGCTAACTGTAGTATCCAGGAGGTGCAAAATGGAATGGCCACAAAAACTAAGAGTCATTCCCCAAAGTAACTGTGGAAGCATAGGGAGAAGCACAGAGGGTCTAGCCAGCAGTTACTCCAGTATAAAAACAAAAGGTGTGAATAATCATGTAAAACACACACACACATTCACACTTTTTAAAAAATTGGATGAGTTTGCTCAGAAGCCTTAAAAGAAGGGCTGAAGCCTGAGGAAGGGAGCAGAGTCAGCACAGAAGTCATGCAGGAAACCATTTGAGAGATGAAACAGTTTTATGTCTTCAGAAGCAGAGGAGAGAGGGGAGCAGTTGATAACATGGGAAGACCTTGCTGAAAGCAACAGGGAGGTCAAAGGACAGGGACAAAACAAGTCACTAGGTTGGCATTTTGGATTTTGTTGGTAGTCATAGTTATAGGCAGCACCTGGCACCCAGCAGGTGCTTAATAAGTGCTTACTGATTATTAGAGGCAGAATCCATTCTAACTTTGCAGCATCTAAAAATGCACAGTTCAGAGCCACCACACTCACTTTGTATTCAAGCTGAACAGAATTAATGGCATGAAGAGAAATACTGTGCTTTTATAGTGTCCCAAGGTGGAGGTTGGGAAAAGTGATTCAGGAAAAGTTAAGTCACAGGAACAATTAGTGAATTCAGTGATGAATAATTTTGCAATATAATAGCTCAATTTGTACAAAATTTTAAGGTTTTCAAAATGCTTTAGAAATGTTATCTCACATTATCATCATAACCCTATAAAAGGGGAGAAAACTAAGACTGGACAGGACAAGTGACTTGGCCAGGTCAGTGAATCAATAATCCTTTATTAAGCACCTGCTGTGTGCCAGGTACTATTCTAAGCACGGGGGATATAAAAAGAGGCAAAGGACAGTGTCTGCCCTCAAAGAACAGAGGAAGACTGGAAAGGGAGTGGGAGGCTGGGCTAGGAAAGGCTTGGGATGCCAAACAGCATTTTAGATTGGATTCTGGAGGCAGTAAGGAGCCACTGGAGTTGATTGAGTAAGGGGTAACATGGTCACATCTGCACTTAAAAAACTCACTTAGGTGGCTGAATGAAGGGTAGACTGGAATGGGGAGAGCCTTGAAGGACCCCCAGCAGCCACTGCAGTAATCCAGCCATGAGGAGAAGAGGTTCTGCATCAAGATGGGACAGCATCAGAGGAGGGAAGGAGCCAAATGTGAGATCTCCAAGCCTTGGTCACTCTGGGATCTGGGGCAGGAGACGGGGGAGAGTGAAGAATCCATGATGACACTTCGGTCCTGAGCTTGAGGGGCTGGGAGGATGGGGTGCCTCGGCAGTCATTGGAAAGGTAGGAGGGGGTAAGGACTTTGGGGGAGATCGTGGGGTCAGTTTTGAACATGGAATTAAAGCTGTCTTTGTGCATCTAGCTCAAGGCAGGTGGAGAGGGAGATTAGTTAGTGTCTGAAGTTAGGCTGGAATTTGGGTCTTCCCAACTGGTGTTCCCACACTCAAACTCTTATCCTTGTGGTTTTTGGGGAGATATTTGTAGTATTTATAAAAAATTAATAAATCACTAAATTAATTAGGAAATTAACAGATCTGTATCTTACTTTAAATTTGAAGAGGCAGCATAAGTATCAAAAGAAGGATTTTTTCTTTGCTTTTTAAAAAGTCATTTGTTACAAAACGCTTTTATTTTTATGGATCTGTCCAGGCAAAACTGGATTCCTGTTAAATGGTGATAAAATAAAAGTCCTCTTGCCTCAAAAACTCCCTGGACTCCTGGTTAAATAATGGTAAAAATAAAAGCCCTGTTGCCTCTAAAAATTATATTTCAGTAAACACTTGGGCCCCTCAAAAGCTCAGCTCACTCACTGGCAATTGGCTCTTTTTCCATTCTTGCTTATAATTGAACTGCCTCTGTGTTTGCCCCCCTGGACATGGGCTTAGAGGATTCACTCTCCTAGCCTTTGTTTATCTTTGGGCTAAAGTGTCCCAGAGGAAGCAAAGGTAAAGAATGGCTGGTGAGTGTTATGAGGCCCGCCCCTTTTAGTGAAGGGTGCCAGGTTCAGTGCTTAAGAGATTCTTTAGACATGCTGTAGTCATTTTAGACAGAGACACTTTATTTATTGAAATGCAAAACATACACAGGCCCATCAGACTTACTCTTCAGTTCAAAGTCATTTATTGTTTCTTCCTCAGAATTTTAATTGTTCTTTTTAACTTGGAAATTTCCAGCATCATCATGAATTTACCTGTTTTAGGGGACTGAGATCCCTGTACCTCTTATCTTTAGTGTAGTCCTTAGATTTATCCTTTTGTTATCTTCTGACAAGATAATTTTAAAAGTATTTTACAGGTGCCAGTACTAAAATGCTATAAAATTAATATACTCCTATAAAGTACAAAAGACTTAGTAATAAGATACAGTGATATAAAATATAAAAGTCAATATGACTTCATAATGATGATCAGCTGCATTTACTTAATGACCATGAGCCCATTTAAATACAGTAATTTATCCTGCTTCTTTTGATTTCATAAATAAAGTACAAAAAGATGTGACACAAATTTTTCTCCAGTAAAGTGTAATGTAAATTTTAAGTTTTCCATTATGGATTTTCACATGTGCTGCTTAGCAGATTGAGGTCGAGTTTTAAATTAATAATATGGTAATACTTCATAAAAGTAGAGCTGTCTGACCTTCACATTTATTCATGTTTATATTTTTTAAGAACTTGGGTTTACGGATATAGAAACAAAAGACTTTTTATAAGTTTTCAGTTAAGAGGGCGATCCTTAAATGGAAAATAAAAGTGCCCTTGCTGGAATGTTCTTGGTTGTTTAAAAAAGTCCATCTGGAATTGATTACAACATCATAAAATATTTGCACATTTGATGTCAGAAGGCATCTGATTGAGAAAGACAAATAAAGTTCATGAGGTGGTGTGATGACAGTTTTGACCTCGAAATAAATTTATAATCTCTTCCAACTCCAGATTCATATTAAAGAAGAAAAAGCTATGTGCAGTTGACCTAGGAGACATCCTCACATCAGTGAGCCCTTAATGCCTCTTGAAGGTCTTTCTTGCTGATTATTAAACCACAGTAACTTTGGGTTGAGTTTAATGTTCAGTTTATTGGTTTTTGGAAACTTGCCTGAGTTCACTCAAAACTTTCTAAGTCTGTTGGGTGGATTAACATTTTGGTGGTCTTGAGGGAATAGAGCCTGCCTTTGTGAGACTTCCAGTACAGGCCTCTCCTCCGCTCTGGCTTGCCCTTCCATTGGGCCTTGTTGTACTTGCCGTTCAGGTTGGTTTCTCCGCATACATCGTGCCACCACCAGCCACCTAGGGAAGATAGCCTGCATGTGAACCCCAAGAGCCTGCTGGTCATTAGTGCCCTGCCTCCTCTTGGTTCCTCCTTTGTGGCCCTCAGCTGTGCTGCTTCCAGCCTGCATCCCAGCCTTGCTGCTGGGGCTTCTGCAGCCAAGAACCCCGGAGTCCTTGGGGCCACATTCAGGGCCTCGGACGGTCCTGTGAGGGCTCGATGGGATGGAACAGGCTTTGTGCTGCAGGTTGTGTCAAAAGCTTTGAGCAGTTCCTTCTGGCTCTGCCTCCCTGTTAGGCTCAAACACTAACACCTGCAATTCAGATACAGGTGGTGTTCTCAGAGGGACTAACTGGGGCTGGGAACAGGAATCTGTCCCCCCTGACTGACTTCTGAACCCCACACCTGTCAACGCTGCCCTCATTTACTCTACGCCCATCTCTTAGGTGCTAGGACTTCCCCAGTATCTTCCCCAGGAGTGTACTTTTATTTTCTCTGAATGAGATTTTTTTTTAAACTTTAATATATTAGTAAACTACTTATTTCAACAAATATGCTAATGGTAGAATATCTGGGGCTTTAGAAAAAGACAAAATTCCTAGTATAACTTGTCCCAAATGAATTTTTTTCATGATATTTACAAGATTTTGCCAATAGAATATAAAATTGATTCCAATTTCTTTTTTTTTTTTTGCATGTGGGCAATACTTGGGTTTTGTTTTTATTGTGTCACTTAGCCCAATATTTCTCATATATACAGATAAAGTATTAATATTAGTCTGAACAAGAGTACCTGAGTAGCTCTCCGGGCAGGTCAAATATCTCTTTGCATTATGATCCCAAGTGGAAAAAACGAGGTCTTTGTGTTCGGGGATGGCATTGGGGATGTTTCCTAGGATCTCAGACAGGTGCAGAGTATAGTCTGTTTCTTTACTTCCCAGGCTGAATGAATACTCAATGTAACGCTTATTGTCTTTCCAGTCTTCCAGCTCGATTCGTAAAATGTAATCGGATTGCTTAACTATGGAGTAGATCTTCTCTAGGCCCAACCAAAATTCTCCTGCAAAGAAAAGTTTCGTGAATCTGTAAATAGGAATCGCAGGTAGGGCACAGTTCTTTAAAAGAGTTTGATTTGTTGGTTTAATTAAATCATTATTATTAATATTCTGAACTTCTGATCATTTTACATGGTCTCTTGAAGTATTCCTTCTTGTTTACTTTCTGAAATAGTAAAACGGAGAGGTTGCAATAATGATGTGACACCTTACGTTTTAGAAAAAAGATGTAAATATGCAGATAGAGTTGGAAGCTTAATTATTAAGAAGGACAGCATATGAGATATGAGAACCTTGCCAGGTGTTTCATTTTGCAGAAAGCTGTTTGGGTCAGCTCTGTGACAGATCACTTCATTTCCAAATATTGTTGGGTACAGTTGTGTGTAACACTGAGTTATTTACTAAGAGATTAAATACTTCAAACACCACCAGAAGATTTTCATTTTTCAATTTATAGATTAGTTTCTAAGTGCCTTAAATTGAAACCATTGTTATCTCTTCAAATGCAAATTTGGTCTTTCTTTTGCCTGATGTCTTCCAAAATGATACATGTTTTGTCTAGTTAGTTGAATCTCTATATGTGAATACATTTTTATGCCTTTTTTTAAATTAAAAGTTCACAAACCTTTCTATTTCTTCAGTAGCATGGAATACATAATACATGGACAAATCTAGACATGTGTTCTTGAAAATGCACTTTTTTATATATGTAGTTGTTTCTCTGATTAGAGAACCAGGCCATATCATTTGGAGGGTAAATATAGCATCTGAAAGAGGGAAAGACCATGGTTCTTTGTGATTTCTGGCTGGTTTCTTTACACATGAATGTTAGAGAAGGAGGGCTGCAATTTAACCTGCAAATGCCGAATGTTTGCCTTCAAGATGACAGCCAGAGGGCGCTGTCATAAAAAGGGCATTAACCTTTATTGATCATGCTTTATTCCCTGAGTTACACCTTCTTAGCAATGAGTAGGGAAGGTTGCTAGTATCTGAAACATGCATAGGATAATAGATCTAGGGCTGAGGGGGATCTCCAAGACCATGTGGTCCAAGCCTTTGCTTTTGCACATGTGGGAACTAAGGCCGAGCAAGGTCACACAGTAAGGAGCATCAGTGGCAGGATCAGAACTCAGATCCTCCCACATCAGAACCAAAATTCTTTCTGCTTTCCTTCTTCTGTAGTCTTATAGATGCCCTGGGAGTAGACTTGGTAAGATTAGATAATCATGGGGAATAATGGTAATAATTTTCCATTTTAAATTGTAAATAGGATCCATTTCAGTGTAGGGGAGTTTACCGTGTATCACATATGGCATTTTTAAAAAGGAAACTTGAATTGCGATGAATTTTATTATAATTTCATCCAAGAGATAAAAAAAGATTGTAAAGTCCTTGATCACCAGTAACAAGGTTACTATTTTTGTTCATAGAAAGTTTGCCTCAAATAGATATTCCTAACAAATTTATTTGCTATCGGCCAACATTATCCCAAATTTTTAAATCCTTAAATACATTATTGGACTTTGTGCATTCTGTGATAACAGACAAAAGAGCTATTTGTGGCCCAGTGTGGCTAGAGAATGGGCCCCAGGTCTGTAGGCCTGGTTCTGTCCCACATTTTCACACACACACACACAATGGGTGTGATCCTGCCTGAATCGGTCCCTTGGTCAAAGGTTCTCCAAGGGGGGGCTCCCTGAGGCCCTTTTAGAGAGTCCTTGAGATCAGCACTGTTTTCAGAGTAATAATACCATGTTATTCGTCTATTGAAATACTCCCCTTTTTTTCCAGCTACGTATCTGGGTGAGGCTGGATTCTTTGTAGACTTCAGCTGAAGCATTCTATTGAAACAGATTGAGTATGTGAGAATCCAACTATTTTCTGAGACATGCTGAAAAGATTTGCAAAAAGATGTAAAATGATACCACTTTGCTTACTAAATCTTTCCTTTTCAAAAATAGATTTTTTTCATAAAAATATATTATTTGTTACCATATGACTTGTTATTTTTAAATGAATTCATGTTTCAAAAACTTATCAGTATTAATTTCCCACATAGTAGATATTGAGGTATAAGCCACATAAGCAGATATTTTTGAAAGGATCCTCAAATTTCAAGAGTATAAAGGGAACTTGAGACCTCAAAAGTCTGAGAATTGTTGCTCTCGTTAATAAGCCTGTAAGATCATAAGCTGAAGTGAAGAGGTTATCTGATCTCAGAATTCATTATACACTGGGGAAGTCCTGGGTCCAAGTCCATTGCTGCAGTCTAAACTTATGCAGTCAGAAGGTATGACACACACTTGTATGGCTGCCCAAAGAGCCCTTCTTTCCCTTTCCAATTCTGAAAGTTAAGGAAGTCGTGTGACCTTACCATCAAGGCTCCCAAAGCCATGTTGATAATTCTCCCAGGTTTCATTGAAATTTTGTGATCCGTCCATTCGGCGTTGAATTACCGTCCATGAACTGCCTGGGAGGGATGAAGAAACTTTTTCAGTTATTTATAGTGATTTGGCTTAATGCTAACACATAGGGATCACATGTGCAGAAATATTTATTTTTATGATCAGTTGCAGTGTGTGATTGTTTATAAACGCTCCAAGCTGTTTTTCCACTGGTGGTCCAGGGAACAGAGCTCTGACTCTGGGGTCAGGAAGAGCAGGGCCAAATCTGGCTTTGGATGCTTACCAGCAGTGTGATCCTGGACTTGTTGCTTAGTTTCTGATTGCCTTAGTTTCCTCAACTGTAAAATGAGGATAATAATTTCATCTACCTTCCAGGGTTGCTGTGAGGTTCAAATGAGGTAAGAATTGTAAAGAGCTTGTGTCTGGCCCTTAGCAGGCCCTTATATAATCGCACAGTCCTTTTCCCTTTATTGTTGAGTTACAGACATCTGGAAAAGTTGAACAGGGCATCTGAAAAACTCTTCACATCTTCCTCTACTCATTTGGTCTGATACATTTTCATTGGTATTTCGTTCAGGTCATTAAGCCTTTATTAATTGCTCATTTGGTGGCCAACCTTGTGTCCCTGCTCACTGATGAGCCTGTCATTCTCGTGATGGACCAGGAGCCCCAGCTGGGAAATGGGCAAAGTTGTGAACGGAGAGCTTTCTAACAGAGATCCAAGCTATGGATATGGATGGCCAGGTCCCGGTCCAAGCAGCTCTTGGGTTCTTCCCCCTTCCTGTCCAATGATCAGAACTCACCTAAAAAGGACCTGGCTGAAGAAGGCAGGTGGCGTGTAACAGCCGCCAGCCCGGCTCCTGGCAGGCCCGCACGCTTTTGGCACCTGCTGGAGCCAAGGAGACCAACCCAAGGAAATGGCCCCGGGCACGGAAGTCATGGTAGTGAGCAAAGAGCAGAGGTCGGGAAGGGCTGGGGGAGGTGGGCGCTGTGAGCTGTCCAAGTGCTGAAGGGGGCGGTTCGGACAGGCGTGAACTGCTGGGGGCCAGGGAAGCGAGCTGGGAGAGGCATTTTTATGGGAAGCAGCAGGTACAGAGGAGTTTGGGAGCAGGGATGGAGCTCCAGGCCTGGGGGAATGGGGGGGGGGGAAGAGGATCGAGCCGTGTACAAGCACTTTGTCCTTCCTTAAACCAAAACATTGCCAGTAGAATGGACTTTCTTCCATTCCGGAACGGCACTACTTTGCCGCGTGGTATCCCCAGGGCTCAGGATACTTCCGACATTAAATGTTTGTGCATTCGCCTGACATTTTCTAAGACAAATCTGGGAGGTAGGGGCTGTTACCACGCCCATTTCTTGGATGAGAAAAGGGAGGTTACGGGACTTGCTCAGGATCACACGGCTGGGAGGCATCGCAATGGCTTCATGCCAGGCACTAACCACTGTGCTGCCGGGCCTTCCCGAGCTGCCTTTCTCCTCTCCTTGCGCCTGGACTAGGGCTTTCCTTTTATAAAAAGCGGAATCCGCACCTTTTTAGTGCTTTGTTCCCACCCGGTGCACGCTGCTGGCCCGCAGGAGGCGTAATTAAATGTTTACTGGCTGGCAGAGGAGGCGCTGGGAGAGGCCGGGAACAGGCCGCTGGGCTTAGGGGGTCTCGATGCCCACGGCAGCATCTTGGCGGCCTTGATTAGTCTCCCAGTGCCCGCGGCTGGGCCTGGGCCCGGTGCTCCCGCCTCTCCTGCCTCACCTTCTTACCTGATTTCACTTCACAGTAGACCTGGAAGCCCTCAGAGTGGCCAGGCCTTATGGTGTATATGCCGCTGGAGAGCTGGCCTGCCTCGTACAGGGCCTCGCAACTGGCCGGCACGTCTAGGATTAGGGGAGCAGAGAGAGATCAGCGGGAGCAGGCGAAGCCCCTGAGCCTCTGCTGAGAGGCCTCCCCGCTCCTGTTCCTGGCCACCCTCCAGGTGGTCCCGGGGCTTCTTGCCAAAAAGGTGGCGACCCAAGAGAGGTGACGGGAGGCGGGTAAGGGAAGGGGCCAAAGCCTAGCTGGCCACTTTGGGGGGGCAGGGCCTGACAGGGCTTCCTTGGGGCACCCCGAGAAAGCGAGCTGTGCCAGAGGGGCCCCCCACACTAGCGCTGTGCAGTGCCTGCCTGGCTCCAGCTGATCCTGTGGCATCCGGCCCTCCCCGCCTTACCCAGCTCATCGCTGTGCTCGGCGGGCCTTGTTCCATTGGGCTGCAGAGAAGGAATGGTCCTCGGCGCTCTCTGCTTTGTAGAGAGCGAGTTGTCCGTGGCTTCTTGAAAACCCGTCTTTCTGAGCTGAGAGGAGGAACATGTGTGGGTGATTAACCTGAAAACTGCCAAGGAACAAGGTGGCAGGCTCATTAAGGGTGCCTCTGGCCTTCCTGGGCACCTCCCAGAGTCCTCTGCTCAGCAGGAGAGGCAGGGCTGCCCAGGGGTGAAGGCCCAGACCCCGGCCACCCCCTCTCCTGGCATTCCTGTAGGATATATCCTGCAGCTTCTCCAACCCTGCTTTGTGACCCCATATGGGATCTCCTCACTGAATGTGGGGGACCCACGATGGCTTGTCAGTGAACGTTTGTTCCCCTACTTATATGCCTGTAGTCTCACAAAAATTTCTCAAGTGCAGTGGGGTTACACACCACCCTGAGGCCCCCAAATGATGGGGAGACAATAGGGCAGCCTCTGTTCCCAGGGGGGATGCTCTGCAGGGCCTCCTTACTTACAACAGCCACAGAGTGCAAGCAGTTCTGCTCTTATCTGACAGACGAGGAACCTGAACCTGGGAGGGGAGCTGGCTCTCCCAGCTCCTCAGGGCATGGTGAGGGCCCTGGGGTCTCCTCCCCCTTCCAGGGGGTTTCCTCAAAAGCATCTGTGTGGGGCAAGGGTGCCAGGACACCCAGCTGCCCCTTTGGCCCCTTTCTTCCTCCTCCTGTGCCCAGGACCCTTCCCACCCCAGTCTTAGGAAAGGTGTGTTCCTGCTCCGGTCACTGGAGGGGAGCCACAGTTGCCCCTCTCTCAGGATGTGGAGGGCCGTCAGTGATGGTTGTGGGCACTCCCTCTGCCGGCCGCAGCCAAACCGTCCTCTCAGGTCTTCCGGGGGCACAGTCGGCCGCCTTCCTGCCCATTTGGGAAGCTCTGAGACAGCTAACTTCACTCTGTCCCCCAGCTCACGCTCAGAGCCTGGGACCTACTAGAGTGGACGTCCCTGACCCCAGGGGCTTCCTTCAGCCCCCACCCTTCCTGCCATTCTGTGAGTAGGCTGACCTGTGAAGGAGGCCCTCGGAAGAATAACACATATAACCATGGCGACCTTGGGGGCTTCCTTCCCAGCAGCCCTGTGCCATAGGTGGGGCAAGTAATCATACCCCTGTTCTACAGAAGAGGAGCAGGATCTGGCTGAGATTGAGGGGCTTTTCTAGATAGGAGCAGCGCCCACCTGGTACTTTAGCACGGTCCTTTCTGACGGCCTCACCTGGTTTTCCATCTCTTTTATCTGGCCGTGCTGCCTGGTCAGCTGCTGGTACTGTTCTTGAACCGTTTGGAAAAGCTGTTTAATGCTGTGATCTTGCTGCTCTACAAAAGTCTGGAGAGGGGATCTGGTTAGCGGTCATCCCGGCTGGCTCTGGCGGGCCCCTTCTCCCCCCTCCCCTGTCCCCTCTGACCTTGGAGCCTTGGCCAGCCATGTCTGCCAGGACGTTGCCCTTAACAGTGTGCACGTGTGCTTTTATGGTGGATTCTCTGTACCTTTTACTGAATTATTGACTTTTCTAATTCCTTAGATGGATGTGGTAAAATTCAGTATTTCAGTGGGAAAGGATTTTTTTTTAAAACTACCTTAAACCCAACAGGTCTGCCTTTTAGCCATGAGTAATAATCCTAAATGTTTCCCACTTAGTAATTGTTTAACATTTTCATTTCATTATTTGGTTTTCTCCTTGTTTGATCTTATATAATTTTGCTGATGATTCAAAGACTTTTTTTTTTGCAATTTAAGAAATTTTTATAAAACATAATTGAATTTGGAAAACACAGATATGACTTGAAATATAAAAACTTTGATTTTTCCTGGAGCCATTTTCCTCTAAAGCTTATTTACAAATCCAACCTATTTCAGATAACATTTTTTTTTTCTAAAGAAACCTGCACCAAAAGGAAAGTTTCCATATAGAGAGAGATCCCCTTTAATGGCTTTTGGTGTACTTACCTTAAGAATGGTCACTTCGGGATGTTCCTGGCCTTCCAGTTGGCTGTGAATTAATGTGATTAGCTTCTCTTCTAATGCTCTCACTTTCTGTTGGAGTTGCATCTTTTCTTCTAAGAGATCTTCAAGCTTTGAGTTCAGTTCAAGGGATAAATTTTTCATTTCTTCATTTTTGGCTTGAAGATTTGATGTCGTTTTTCGGAGCTCCTTTTCTTCTTCTTTGATCTCATTGGTTTGTAGCGAGAGATCATAAAAGGACTTATCAAATATGTTAAGTTTTTGAAATATGTCATTAATCTGATTCTTCGTCTTATGAACAAAGTCTTTAAGACCGTGCCCTAACTGAAGGAGGCCATTGGCTAAGATTTTTACGTCATCCAGCATAGCGAATCGGGATTTTGGCTCTGGAGGGAGAGAGTCGAGTGGGGAATATTCCTGGTCAATTCTAGAGGAAATAACGAGAGGGACAATTAAAAGAAAGAGGGAAATTACTCTCATTTTTTTTTTTTTGATTTGTGTTATTTATAAGAGGTTTGGAACTAGTTTCCTCTTATACCTGACCTAGATTTCTGAACTCTATATATACTCCTGGTTGCTTCATAAAAGGTGAGAGGCAGAAGAAGATATAGTTGATCATTAAACTGTGTAAACGTGAACGAAGGTAACCCCTTTCTTTATTCAGTTAAGTGGTTTTAGGAGACAATCAAATAAAAGTGTTAAAAGTTGAATATGGAGGGATGTGTGGCTACCTTTTTTCTCTTATGTTTTCCAGATCTGGCTTTAAGCTAGGATGATATTCAAGTGAATTATGAAGCAGAAATGACCTATTTTGTCTCTCAGACAACAGAATGCAGTTGACATTGAGGGAGTCATGGATAAAACTTAAGTATAGGCCTGTGCTTTTGGAAATACTGAGATTTTAAAAATTATTTAGTGATTAGTAGGGTTTAATTTATAGTAAAATCATGACACTATTGCCATAAACAGGCTTTTGTAGATGAGGAGACAGACCATTGGCCAAGAGGAATAGACCTTTTCCATAGAGGGATTTCAGTTTTCAAAACCACAAGAGCCATCACTTGTGACCTAACCTGATTCCCGGGGGCCTGTTGGTTGGGGAAAAGGTAGAGCAGCCCCTGCCTTCCTGGGAGACAATGTCTTCAGGCGTGATGCCAAGTCGTGTCCCCTTCCCTGGTGCTTACCCTTTTCATATTCCTGTGATACCAAGGACTTCTTCCTTGGCCCAGGTGAGTAGGACATCATGCTCTGCAGAAGAGTGCCCAAGTGCCAGCCCTGCTTGGTTGGGTGCTGGCCTCTGATGTCACTGGCAGGGAGGTGTTGCTCCTTGAGCACAGCATGAAGCTGAAAGTGGAAGTGGGTAGACATCCAGAGGGTCCCAGGGGAGGGGAGTAGCTGGACCCTGCCTCTCCTGACCCTTCAGCCTTGGGGTTCTCCAACCTCTGGGGAAAACCAACCACACAGGGAAGGTGCTTTCTGTTTGTACAAGATCTTCAATGTGGCTTGAGACACATTGGAAAGGTCCACTTTCCTTGACCTGGACAGAAATCCTCTAGGAGACATATGGTCGCTAACAGCTTTGCAGAGTTCTTCCTCTGAGACAAAGCACAGGCAAATATGTTAAAACCCGCTGTCTGTACAGCTTCTACTGGACTCCCTGATCGGCCTTTTCTCTCCATAGCTTTATCTGGTCCCTTCCCTTCTTCCATGCTGCTCTTTTCCACGCTCCTCCCCCATTTACCCCACCTGGTCGTTCTGTCTCCTTGCTGCCCCTAGAAACCACACTCCTTGAGACACAGGGCCGCTGTCCTATCTCTGCCTCCCCCGTACTTAGCGCAGCGTGTGGCACTTGGTGAATGCTTAAATGCTTTGTCAGTCCCTCACCATGGGTGAAGTCTGATCTTCTTCAGACATGAGGAAGAGCCAAACAAAAGCAGCACCAAACCAGGGGAAACGGCGACTTCCAAAGCAGACGGTTAGTTATTGGCATATTGGCGATTTCTGCTGCAATTGACACTTTAGTATTTTGTGATCTTCACTGAGAGAGGAAGAGAAGGAGTCAGAGGAGGGGGAGAGGAGAAAGAACTTCTTAAGGGAACTTAACAAGGGCATATCCAGGTGTTCAGGAACTAGAGGAAGACTCCAGAGTAAAAATTTGAGAATCTAATATTTCAGTTTATGCTCCTGGGATTGATATTTGCAAAGAATATACCAGTGTACATGTTTGTCTTGTTAAATTATTTCATCCAACTGCAGTCTTTGTTTTAATTTGTGTATTAAATTTTTATAACAGTATACTTTTTAAAAGACTCACTCTTTATCTCAGTTAATTTTAATCTCTGGAGAATTTCTATAAGCAGAATTGATCCCATTGTTCTTTTTACAAATGTTAAAACTGAGCCTCAGAGTGATTTATTGGCCAAAAAATTCCCAACTCCCCAGAGCCAGAGCCATGGTTAGGTAAACTCACTGCTTCTGGGGCCATATGTTGGCTCTCGGGGCCATAGGCTCTTTGGGTTAACTGTAGCACAGTTTCAGATTTGGGAGAGATTTGAGAGGCAGTTTGGTCTGATCTGGCCCCAAACAAAAATGTCATCTTCAGCATCATTGAGAAGGCATCAGACTTCATTTGAATACCTGCTGTAAGGAGGAACCCAGATACTTCCTTTTTTTTTTTATTAATACTTTTTTATTTGCAAAACATATGTATGGGTAATTCCTAAACATTAACCCTTACAAAGCTTTCTGTTACAAATTTTCCCCCCTACTCCCCACCCCTCCCCTAGATGGCAGGATATCCACTACATGATAATTATGTTAGAATACTTAAGAAATTTAATGTATGTGTAGTTATTGCATCATTTTTTTGTGCAGGAGAAATCGTATCTACAAGAAAGAATAATCCGATAAAGGAAATACAATGCAAGCAAACCTCAATAGAGAACATGAAAATGTTATGTTGTGGTCCACATTTCACATCCCTCTCTCTGGGTGTATATGGCCTTCTTCACCGAACAATTGGAATTGGTTTGAAGCATTTCATTGTTGAAGAGAGTCATGTCCATTAGAACTGATCCTCATATAGTATTGTTGGTGCCGTGTATAATGATCTCCTGGTTCTGCTCACTTCACTGAGCATCAGTTCATGCAAGTCTCTCCAGGCCTCTCTGAAATCATCCTGTTGGTCATTTCTTACAGAGCAATAATATTCCATATTATTCATATACCATAATTTATTTAGCCACTCTCCAATTGATGGGCATCCTTTCAGTTTCCAGTTTCTAGCCACTACAAAAAGGGCTGCCACAAACATTCTTGCACATGTGGGGCCCTTTCCTTCTTTTATGATTTCTTTGGGATATAAGCCTAATAGAAACACTGCTGGGTCAAAGGGTATGCACAGTTTGATAACTTTTTGAGCATAGCTCCAAATTGCTCTCCAGAATGGTTGGATCCGTTCACAGGTCCACCAACAATGCATCAGTGTCCCAGTCTTCCCACATCCCCTCCAACATTCATCTTTATCTTTTCCTGTCATTTTAGCCAATCTGACAGGTGTGTAGTGGTACCTCAGAGTTGTCTTAATTTGCATTTCTCTGATCAATAGTGATTTGGAGCACCCTTTCATATGACTATAAATAGTTTTAATTTCATCATCTGAAAATTGTCTGTTCATATCCTTTGACCATTTATCAATTGGAGAATGGCTTGAATTTTTATAAATATGAGACAATTCTCTATATATCTTAGAGATGAGACCTTTATCAGAACCCTTAAATGTAAAGATGATTTCTCAATTTGATGCTTCCCTCCTAATCTTATCTGCATTAGTTTTGTTTGTACAGAAACTTTTTAACTTAATATAATCAAAATTATCTATCTGGTGTTCAATTAAGAGTTCCAGATCTTCTTTGGACATAAATTTATTCCATCTCCACAGGTCTGAGAGGTAAACTATCCTATGTTCCTCTAATTTGGTTATAATATCACTCTTTATATCTAGATCATGGACCCATTTAGATCTTATCTTGGTATGTGGTGTTAGGTGTGGGTCCAGCCTTAATTCCTTCCACCCTAGTTTCCAATTTTCCCAGCAGTTTTTGCCGAATAGTGAGTGCCGAATAGATCCCAAAAGCTGGGGTCTTTGGGAACCCAGATACTTCCAAAGGCAGCCCATTCCTCTGGAATATCTTTAATTGTTTAATATCTAATATCAAATTTAGTTTGTCTGTTTTCAGTCTCTACTCATTATCCCTATCTCTTCCCTCTGAGACTATGCAGAAGAAATATATAATTCTGCGTCTGACGTCTAGCCTTCAGATAATTGATGACAACTTTAACTACTTCCCTAAATCTCCTCTTCATCCAGCTAAGATATCCCTGTTCCTTGGTGTGAAGTCCCAGTTCTTCATCATCCCATTATCCTCCTCTGGGCCCTCTCTTATTTATGCATGTTCTTCCTGAAACATGTTGCCTAGACTTGGAGCACAATGTCCCAGATGTGTTCTGTCCATGACTGACCATCAGGAGGGTTTGCTTTTCTAACTCAGACTCTTGACCTATCTTAATTCTGTAACTTTCTTGATTGCATATTGTGAGGTCAGCTCTTTTTGGCCTTGTAGTTTGCTAAAACATCAGATCTTTTTCAACCGTGCTTTCTCCTGGACGTGGTTATCTAGCTGTACTTTCTCTGTCTGAGACGTGCAAAATTGATTTTTTGAACTCCTACACAAAACTTTGTTTATCTCAGTTAAGTTTCATCATATTCGAGCTGACTCAATATTCTAGACTGTCAAGATAATTTTAAATATTAACTGTCATATAGAGGGGTAGCTGTTCTTTCCTGCCTTGTATCATCAGCAAATTTGCTAGGCATGCCATTTATGCAACTGTTAAACAACACTGAGTGAAATGGGGACAGATCTCTGGGGCACTGCTTTGGAGACCTCCTGACATCTGACCATCACTGACATCAACCATTCAGAACTGCTCTTGGGATTCAGTGAGATCTGGAGCACTCCGGCGGTAGGAGCGCATAAGTCCACATCTCCAAGTTGTCCGCAAGAGAGCAGGAAGAGATTTTTTTTTCTATTGAATACTTTTCTAAAACTCATTTAATATTTATTTATAGCATTCCCTTGAACTACCACTCTTGCTGAAAGAGGAAATCAGATGAATCGGGCACATCCTGTTCTTGATGGAGCCATAGTGAATCTTTGGGATAATGTCTTTCTTTTGGAGCTGTACATGAGCCAATTCTTTAATGATGCATTTTAGAATGTCTCTAGGAATCAGAATTAAGATGACTGCTTATAGCCTTCATTCTCTTTCCTTTTTAAAAAAATCGAGCCACTTCTCAGACTTCTGCAGACCTGTGGTGCCCCTCCCCAGTTCTCCATTGATTCTCAGTAACATTGAGTTGCTTAGCAGTCACATCTGCGGGCCTTTTTAACACCAGAGACTGTGATTCCATTGGAATGGTGGTTTAAGTCTTTAAAGCCAGCTAGGTTCTGCTTCACTGTTAATTCCTTATTAGCATTTTTGTTTGTTGCTTTCAATCCAAAGATCATTCTCTTTAGTGAAGAAAACAAGCAAAATAAATAGTAAGTACTTCCCCCTTTTCTCCCCTAACCTAGGACAGTTTTTCTAAATTAACCCTTGCAAAATCTTGTATTCCAATTTTTCCTTCCCTTCCTCCTACCCCCTCCCCTAGATGGCAATATATGTTAAAAATGGTAAATATAAATATATATATACACATATACATAAATGTTAAATCCAGTATATGCATACATATTTATACAATTATCTTGCTGCACAAGAAAAATCAGATCAAAAAGGAAAAAAATGAGAAAGAAAATAAAATGCAAGGAAATAACAACAAAAAGAGGGGAAATGCTATGTTGTGATCCACACTCAGTTCCCACAGTCCTCTCTCTAGGTTTAGACAGCTCTCTTTGTCGCAACACCATTGGAACTGGCCTGAATTATCTCATTGTTGAAAAGAGCCACGTCCATCAAAATTTACCATCATATAATCTTACTGTTGCTGTGTACAATGATCTCGTGATTCTACTGACTTCACTTAGCATCAATTCATGTAAGTCTCTTCAGGCATCTCTGAAATCATCCTGCTGATTGAGGAACATATTTTTTTTTTAAAAGTCATCTGCTTTGTACAAAGCTCTGTACTAGGAGCTGATGGATGTGACCCTGTTTTATCTCTGTAAAGGAATAAAACCCACTCATAGATGATGGATGATGATATAGACAGATGCATTCCAAGTGTTTTGAACAGATACACAGGAGACTGACATATGAAGTTCAAGGGGAAATGGGGTTGGGGAGGAGATGTTCCCTCAGGAAGCTGTGAGCTGCTGATTACTGGAAGTCCCTGGCAGGAGCTGGATGATCACACATTGAGGATTCTGTTCAGATTCCCCCTTGGACGAGATGATCCCTGACATCCTTTCCAGCCCAAGGATCTGTCAGCCTGTGGGAAAAGAAGTAGCTTTGGACCTAGATGAGAGGCCTAGGAACATACTGTGCTTCTTGTGGTTACTTGTTGGGTCATTAGGGAATCAGTTAACCTTTACCTGCCAAATGGGAAAGGACAAACATGTGTGATGCTTTATGGGATAAGGTGGTTGGGAGACTCAAATGCTAACCACAAGGGGCGTCTGGATCCTCTCAGATGTGGAAGCCTCCTCTGTTCTTGGAACCATTTTGTATGTACTTAAGGCTATTTTGTGTATCCAGCCAGGTCCCAATTATTGCAAATAAGGGACTCTGCTGTAGTCTGCACTGTTTGAAGTTATATTAAAATATGTTTCTGGCCCAATAGAAATATACAGGACAAATTCAAATGATTTGACTGCTTCATGGGATTCATTATTCATGCTCATTGAGACCTGGTTAGTTATATGTGTTCCTGTTGTTTCTCACCGTAGGATGAAAGCTTCCTGATGGTACAGGGGCTCTTTAACTTCTGTCTTTGCATCTCCATCACTTATCATGGTGCTTGGTACATAGTAGGGTTTAATAAATCTTCGTTGTTGAAAATGGTTGTAAAGCACTTTGTCAACCATTAAATATTGTGTAAATTATCATACTAGAAGAGGGTAATCAAAGGGCTCCATAGGACATTTGTTGGATAAATTTGAGTTTTGAAGAATGTTTAGGTGAAGAGGCGGAAAGAAGACATCCTAGATCCAGAGGAAAGTTTTAGCACAGACATGGAAGCAGCTGCACATGTGGCTTGTTTCCTGGGCCAGAGAATCCTAGGATTTGGGGAAAGTGTAGACTGGGTAGTGAGGGCAGAGGAGGCAAGGCCGTCCATGTAACTATGGATTGTGGAAGGGCTTAAAAGCCAAGCACTGAAACTTGATAGACCCTGGCTTGTGTGTCCACCTCCAGGTGCCCTTCAGCACTTGGTTAGGGCCAGAAGGGCCACCCTGGGCCTGCGCTGGAAAGGCCAGGTGTATGACAGAAGGACAAGCTCCGGAATTCTGCCGCCGAAGGCTCACCTTCCTTAGCCCTCTTTTACCTTTGGCAGAAGCAGTGGCTGCTGGGAACTCTCATGGAAGAGAAGGACCATGTGTACTGACCTCCGCGACAGAGAAAGTGGTCGTAATGGTAGCCTGCTGTGTGATCTGCCTTTCAGCCACCATTTTGGGAAGTGTAAATTGATATGTATCAGGGGACTCGGCTTTTAATTTTAAAGAGACTTCAGTTTGTAAGACCAAGGGCGTACGGGTGTCCAAGGGTGGATGTTTGTATTACTATAGTGGAAGCCATTTCACAGAAGCGGGGTGCTTGGACAGGATGCCCTCGCTCCATCCTGATGTAAAGGCCCTTTACTTAAGACACACACGTAGCCTGATCCCACAGTGGCAGTGAGCATCTCTGCTGGGCTTGCATGTGGGGTGTAAATTAGGAAGGAAGTCGCTGGCCATCTAGTCCAACCGGTAGCCTGTTATACCTTCTGCTTCAAAACCACAGATGACAAGGGAATTGTTGGGAAGTGTTTCCCTCCAATGAATTAAACTTCAATGGCCTCTTTATATCATTTGTTCCTTAGCCCTGGTTCTGCCTTCGAGCCAAACAGTGCTCATGTAATCCTTCCACCTTAGCACAGAGCTTGAGCTGCTTGAAGATAACTGTCCTATTCTCTTAGTCTCTCCTTGGGGCTGAACATTCCTACTTTGTCCCTGTTTGGTGCCCTCCTCTGCACATTCTCTAACTTAAAAATGAATGTCTTTCCTAAAATGGGGAGTTTCCGACTGAACGTTCTTTTCCACACATGGTCTGACTGAACAAGATGGTGCAGGATTATCACCATCCTGTGTCCAAAAGGACACCTTCCTGCAAGCGCTCTAGCCTTTTATTTTCTCGACAGTAATGACCTCTGATACTTGATGGGATTCTCAAAGGAAGTCATTTGTCAATTTAGCAAAAGCTAGAAAAAGAGTTTCAGGGTGGTAGAGATGGATAAAAGTGGCATTTTAAGAATTCTTTTCATTTGTCTTTTTAATTTCTTCTGTTTGACTTACACTATTTGCTGAGGAAAACAGAATTTCTGTTTTCCTGGAACTTCTCTCTATACAAATAAAGCTGTTATAACTAATGATCTTGGAGAATAGCCAATCGCTAAAAATGTCAGCTTTCACGACAACTAGATTTAGAGAGCGAATTAAAAGAGAATTCATAACTTTGGAAGCCTCAGAACAACCCAGAGCTCTTAGACCTTTAAAATATTGGGATACTTTTTATCCTTGTTTGAAATAGCAGGAAAGCAAAGTCCTTTATCCTCCCTTGATTGTTCAGGGGGTGGTGATTGTGAAATCCCGTCAAGGTGAGGTTTCCTAATATAGCACAGGAAACATTGCTGCTGATTTCATTTCATTTTCTAGCATCCTGTGTGGTTTTTTGGCTCATACATCTCTTTGTGTTGAATTAACACGTTCCTTGTGTCGCCTCCAGCACTCGATGAAAAGGTCTGATTAAACTACCGCAAAGTACTTTTTCACCAGAAATCTACAAATGCCCACTGACGTGAATTATGATTTAATAAGCCAAAAAGAAACCAGATCTCACTCCTTCTATTTGCTCAGAAAGACATAGTGTTTAGAAATCACAGTCATCCCCTGAGTAGGGTTCCACTGAGGGGTCTGTTGCAGGGTCACCAGCATAAGGCTCTGCGGAAGGCATGCCATGGGTGCAGAGAATGCAGGGGCAGTTTGGAGGATAAGGCATGCTGGGCACTGCCCTCCTGGAAGGAAGTATTTTTTTCCTGAGGCAATTGGGGTTAAGTGACTTGCCCAGGGTCACACAGCTAGGAAGTGTTAAGTGTCTGAGACCAGATTTGAACTCAGGTCCTCCTGACTTCAGGGCTGGGGCTCTATCCACTGTGCTACCTAGCTTTCCCCTGGAAGGAAGCATTAATAAAAGTCTTCCATCCAAGAGGTTGCCATTGATAAATACTGGATAGCAAGGCACGGCCAGAATATGCAACTCAGACACTTAATTAGTGATTTATTTTTATGTTCCTTTTTTCTAAATAAAAATTCTTTAACTTAATGCTTATGGTTAGTCAAGCCTTGTGGAATATAAGAGAGATGAAAAGAGAATGAGAAGACCGGTTTCTATCATTAAGTTCTGATGTTAACTGCAGAAAAACATGGAATCAATATGTGCCTCCTCCTCTTATTCCTGTTGGCTCATATCTGCCCATTATGTCCCTGCCATGATTCCTATAGTAGTCTTTACTAAAAAACTAGAAGAATAAGAGTTTTTTGTTTACTTAATAGATGATGAAATGGGTACTGATTGCTTTGATTTCATTCAGGAAAAGATTACTAAAGTATAGATTTAGAACATGGGACTCGGGATCTATTTGGGAAGCTATGATCTCATTGGTCCCTATAAATAATGACTAATAGCACTATGAATAGTAATGAGAGGTCCTCATTATTTACTTAATTCGTCATTATTTCATTTTGTCCATGTTGCGGCCTCTACCTTTTCACTCCTCTCCTTTACCTCAGTTTGGCAACCTAGGAATAAATTTTAACCAATAGCTTTTTTTTTTTTATTATTCTTTGTCTATCTGTTTAATATACACATTTCTCCACAAATGGAGAAATACAGTTTCTTCTCCCCCTTCCCCTTTTATTTTTTTTCCAATTGCAGATAAAGGGAGTTTCCAATATTCTATATCATTGATTTCCAATTTTTTTTCTCCCTCCTTTCCTCAACGTGGCAAGAAATCTAATATAGGTTATGCACGTACAATTATGTTAGACATATGTCTGCATTAGGAAGATGATCATTTCAGTGAGACATTCTGTCTTTACGTAACTATATAATCTTGGCCAATTATGTACCTCAACTGGCTAATTTTTGCCACTGGAAATAAAGACTGAGAGAAATAGTTCAACATGTGAGGGAAGACCTGTGTCCTTAAAATGCATACATACCCATGCCATGAAAGGTCAGCATTTATTCAGCACCTCTGGGCAAGGTTCTTGGGGTGAAAGGGTTGAACTGTGCTCAATGGCACATCAAGGGACTAAAGTGCAAACAACATCTCCCTGTTTATCTACCTGTGATTTGGATAAGGGCATGGAGATATCCTTGTCAGTATGCTGAAGGCACGGAGCCGGGAGGGATCGCTCACATGGCAGACGCTAGCTAAGAGTGGACGTGGATCAGGTGAGCTGGGCTCGTTATCAGGGTTTATCTTTGATTTTAAAAGGCCAGCTCTTCAAGTGTAAAATGGGGAGCTGTGGATCACACAGCAGTTTGCCTGAAAAAGATCTGAGGGTTTTAGCCCTAGTGGCTTATTATGACAATTATGATTATTATCAAGACTCAGTATGATATGATAAGCAAATTAGTGAACACTTTCTGCATTTCCCCCAGAAGCTGAATGGGGTGGTGACTCAACCTGCGGTCCTACAGTTGGTCAGTGTGGAAGACAGGATGGGAAGGCCCGAGTCCTGACCATTGCACTGCCTCGAGTCCATGAATACAAGGACACAGATAGTGATATTACAGTGTGTGATATAATTGTCAAGGGCAGGCACAGGCCCAAGTACCAGGACAGCCCTCCGTCCTGAGTCAGAAGCGCCCAGCCTGGCACGGTCTCAGCACTGTGGGTGTGGAGCCAAAGTTGGCGCCTCTCTTTGCCATTTGCTGCCTGGGCGGTTTGGGGCAGACAGCTCACCTTGTTGGAATTGGGCTGGATGCTTGTTGAGGTCCCCACAGGACCCTAAGTTGCGCCTCCAGGAATATAAAATCAAGGGGCTTTTACTGGAGATTAGTGCGCCGTTGCTTGAGCTTAAAGAACTGTCCTGAGCCCAAAGTCTTGTCTGCTTTGGAAGTCGAGGCTTCTTGAAGGGCTGCCCCACTCATAGCGTGACAGGACCTCACCAGGTAGACGTGATACTCGTTGGTCATCATGGAGTGGATACATCGGCTCCATGTGATTCCTCACTCAGAGATTCTTACTTTCTAACCCAGGATTTCAGTGTCTGTGTTCCCATTCACCTTTGATTCCCTATGAGTAAACTTAGGCACATAAATTGAGCAACTAATTATGTATTAACCTGATTCTCTGGTGCATCTGTCCTCCCAAAGTAGCACAATCAATGGGAGGAGATTCTCTTGCAGATCCGAGACTTCCTTACGGAGAGGACTTGGTTGCTGGTGTGGGAATGATGGGAAGCTTGGGAAGAAGGGACTGTAGAATTTAGAGTCTCAGAGAGCAGATGTTTAAAGGGTCTGGAGAAAACCCCAGTGGGAAGCCAAGGGCTAATACTCCACAGGGGAAGCCGTCTTCAAGAAAAAAGAAAAACAATTTAACTTTAGAGGAAGGGGGAGATTTATGAAGGAGAGAATGATAAAAGATGTAATTATCTAAATTATTGCTTTTGTTCTCATGGACTGTCAGCCACTGAGCATTTATTAAGCACCTGCTGTGTGCTGGGCACTGTGTTAATTGCTAAGGATACGAAGGAAGGTGAGAATAGTCCCTATTTTCAAACAGCTCATGTTCTACTGAGGGAGACAGAACACCAACCATTACGTTACAAACAAGCTTGGAAGATAAATGGGGAGTGAGGAAAATGGAGGTGGGATAAGTTTGTGAGGGAAGACTCTGAGATTAAGGAGGATGAGTTTGGGGGGGAAGAGGACTTTGGCTGAGAATTGAGGGGAGCCAAAGAAGCCCGGAGGCACGAGTGGGGCCATGTGCAGTGTGGATGGCACCTGGCACCAACATTCACCTAAGCGTGGATGGCATGTAGGCTCTAGCAGAGCGCCCCGGTGTCCCCAGAGGGGGATTTGTGAATCCAAAGTTAAGTGCATTTCTGATCACAAATGGCTTCACAGAAAACCTTCCCCAACCTGTAGCAGTAAGGTTTTTTGCCCCCTCAATTAAGCCCATAAATCTAATAAACATTTACTAAGTGCATACAGTGTTCCAAGGCCCGGGGATAAAGAAGAACAAAAGACAGCTCGGTCTTCCCAGGGCTTGCCATCTCCAGGATGCTGAGAGGATGCCCCAGTGGCTTCTCCTGGGTGGGCCTGATGCTCCCAGAGCTTCTGATGAGTCGCCATTTGTGGAGTGACTGGCAGGTCCCTTAGCCTGGCCCAGACGAGTCCCTGAAAGTCTGGTTCCCTCACACCCGGGCACAAGGAGTGGTGGAGGGCACCATTATTGCTCTTCTCATGCTCTCTGCTCCCTCTTGCATGGTTCCGGCCTGGGTCTCTCCACTTCACACCCTTGTTTCCACCTCTACCTCCAAAACCTCTCCCCTTTGGAAGGCTCAGTCTGGGTCCTTCCCGTGGGCTTTTTACCCACTGGTCAGTGCCAACTTTCCCCAGCGTTCTCCATTGAGCTCTGTCCCTTCTGGGCATGAGAGGGGGATGAGAAAGACCCTTCTCTTCTTCCCCGGGAGCCGTTGCCTAGCAGCCCCCTCCTCCAGGAGGCAGCGGAATCCAGCTGTTTCTGCTCCTTCCAATTTGTCTTTGGACGGCGAGAAGCTCTTGGCATTCTCTGTGGGGCGGGAGGCAACTGCGCGCCTGGCTGGGCTGTGACTCCTCCCTGGCCACCACCTTTCAAGATGTTGTCCCTTCTCCAAATCTTGGCTTACTTGTCCCTGATGTTAGACCTCCATCCCGTGTCCTTGGAATGGAGACGGAACAGCCCCCCTGGCCCCAATTGCTGAGGACTCGGGTTTGGTGGGACACTCGAACTCAAGACAGCCCCTTTTTGGTTGTCTCCTCTCAGAACGAGTGACAGCACTTCTGCTGCCCTCTGCTCTCCCATCCCTACGTTCCTAGATTCAGTTATGACCTTAGGACCCCCAAAATTGTATCATTGACAATAAGTAACATGTATTATTATGGTGTTTTACAAATAACATTATTAAGTAACAAGTAAGATTGCATGAAATCTCATTGTTACAGAAATCAGACCTGCCTTTAATGGCCTAGGTCCTTATGTTTAAAAACTTCTACTTTCCAGCCTCCGATTTCTGGGTTTGAGTGGGGTTTTTAAAAACCCATTGAAATAAGGTAATGAAAATGAGATTTTAATCTCTCCGGGCGGAAGTTATCATCTGTTCCTACGAAGTTTTCATTATTATTTAATGGTATATCCTATAAGTAGAACCTTTGGGAAAGTTTTTAAGAACTTGCAATGATCTAGAAATAATTATAAGAAATCAACGTTTACTAGATGGTATTGGTTGGAGTCACGGACATCTCTTAAACTTCAAACTGCTCATTTTGCTTTGTTATTATTCAAGTCTTTTTTTCCCCTGAGGCAATTGGGGTTAAGTGACTTGCCCAGGGTCACACAGCTAGGGAATATTAAGTGCCTGAGAGCAGATTTGAACTCAGGTCCTCCTGACTTCAGAGCTGGTGCTTTATCCATTAAGCTGCCCCTCAAGTCAGTTTTTTTTTTTTAAGGAAGCTTGGTGATTTTTTCCTCTTTGTGTGAAAACTCAGCCTTCTGCACCATTGCCTTCACAGGAATCTCCTCTACGTGTACCCTCAAAGCCTCAATTTTGCCAACCGCCAAGGTTCTGCCAGAAACATTACCGTAAAAGTCCAGTTCATGTATGGAGAGGATCCCAGCAATGCCATGCCGGTAAGGAGTGGGTCTGCTTTGCCTCCTCTCCTATCTAGCTGTGGTTCTGTTTTCTCACATTTGGGTAGGAGCCAAAAAACTCAGACCTGAAATTATCCACGCCATGTGTTGCCGTATGGAACTTTTTGTGTGGATGTAGACGGCTGTATTTCCAAACCGAGTTAAATATTCATTCATTCAGCAAATATTTATTGACGGGTCCACATGCGGCCGGGAACTACAGCGATGACCCAGGCAGATGGCGGCTTACCCAAGGGGCTTATCATGTAGTTGGGGAGACGGCGTCTGCAGTTAGTTGTAGCATGAGTCAGCGTGCGAGACCCGCTCTCGATGGGTGGGCCAGGAACATTGGGAGGGGCTTGATTTAAGGCTGGGCAGGGATAGGGTCAGTTAAGGGAGCTGGGTGGGGAGGGCATTCCCAGGTGAACAGAGGTGGGGGTCGCCAAGCGAGGGGCACGTTTAGGAGTGACAGATCCTAGTTGCCTGAACCGAAGGATGCCGGGTAGGGACTAGAGCAGCAGACGAGGCTGTAGGCTATGGCCAGAGGTAGAGGGGTGGCTCACCCCTCCCCTGGGGCTTTTCAGGAAGATCTGGAACGGCCTCACGTTGGTTTTGTCTTAGAGAGAGTCCTCGCTCAGCTGTCATTTGGCCCAGATAGTCTCTGAGGTCATGGCAAGACATCCTGCGATTCTGGGCCAGATGTCATCCGAGGCCCTTTGAAAGCTGAGAGCCCGTGATTCTGGGGTTCCACGGGCCCTCGGTCATGGAGGAACGGCTCATCCCTGCGGGTGCCGGAGCCAGCTGCACCGGCTCCTGGCTGTGCGATTTTCAGTGGGAGCAATTACATCCCAGAAACTGGCGTGTGTTGGTTTTCTTGATTGTCCAGACTGAAGAAAATCATGGAGAAAAGGACAGTATTGCAGATTAAACTTAAACATGGGGCGGAAGGGGGTGGGGTGGTTGTTAAACATTTACCTGTGAAACGTGTAAACAAATGGTGCTTCCATTTGTTCGCCAAGCAAGGTATTCCCGAGGGTCCTTGGTAGATGGGAGCCAAAAAAAGTCCACGAGTGTTGGAAGAGAACATCCTTTTGGGCATGGGGAGGAGTTCCATGGGAAGAGGGAATTACCATGGCAACAGCCCCAGTGCAGAAAGTGTCGGCCCTGTGGGCAGTCGGCAGAGAAGCCTTCCCACCAGGAGAGTGGGGACAATGAAGAGAGAGCTGGGTTCAGGGTCTCCTGCTGTCTGTCACTCACTAGTTGTGTGACTATTTAACTGGTCTGTACTTAAATGGGCTCATCTGGAAAATGGGAACAATCATACTTCTACTTCCATAGAGGGAGGTTTGTAAGTCTGCCAGGTCCTTTGTGAGTGAGCAAATCTACAGAAAGGCCTCTGAGTGAATGTCTGGTGCCGTCCCCGTAGAAGGGGGACTCACGATTGCCCAGGGCTGGCAGGACATTGGCCCTTTTGCTGAGTGGGCATAGCTTTCTTGGTACGTGCTTTTACATTTTGAAAGGGAGGGAACCTGAGGAGCTCACTTCCATCTACTCTTGGGAAATGTTCATTCTCAGGATTTGGGGGTTCTGGGTTCATATCCTCATCTGTCTTCTCTGCTCATGCCTGGGGGCCCTGAGAAGCCCCTCGGGGAGGTCCCCCAGACATCCCAAGTGGGCTTCCTACAGATTGGTGTGCCCTGATCTTCATAACAGCCTCCCTGCCCAGTGGGAGCTGTCTCCCCTGTCTCAGACTTGGAGGCCCATGGTCTGGCTGGCTCTTCCCCCTTGAGCCTCTGGCTGTTTGGCCCCTCAGGAGCTTCCCCCTCCCTTCCCTCTGGCCTCTCCCAGGCTCCCTGCTCCTTGTACATGTTCTCGGCTCCCCCTCCCCCTTCAGCACACTCATCCTGGAGCCTGACTCCCCTAATCTGTCGACCTGAGTTTCAGGTTCTCAGACTGTTCTCTCCTAAGTGCTCCAGCTGGTGACCTCTTGTTCACGGGGATCCCAGTCTTTGGCTTCCGAGGCCCTCATCCTCCCTGCCTGGAGGCTCCTTGGAAGTCTCCTTTGCTGCAACTGGCCTCCACGGCTCTGTCCTAGGATTCTTTCTACACACTCCCTCTTCTCTTCTCTTCTCTTTTCTCTTCCTCTCCTCCTCTCCTCCCCTCTCCTTCCTTCCCCTCTCCTCTCCTCTTCCTCTCTCTCTGTTTCTCTATCTCTGTCTCTCCTCTCTCTCTGTCTCTCCTCTCTCTGTGTCTGTCTCTGTGTGTGTCTCTCTCTCCCCTGAGACCTCCACTCTATACATACACTCTCTGTCTCTCTCTGTGTCTGTCTATTTCTCTCTTCTGGGATCTCCACTCTTTCTTTCTTTTTTTTTTTTTTTTTTTTTTTTTGCTAAGGCAATTGGGATTAAGTGACTTGCCCAGGGTCACACAGCTAGGGAATATTAAGTGTCTGAGACCAGATTTGAACTCAGGTCCTCCTGACTTCAGAGCTTGGTGCTCTATCCACTGCGCCACCTAGCTGCCCTGATCTCCACTCTTTCTACACACTCTCTGTCTATCTTTCTGCCCCCCTCTCTGTGTCTCTGTCTCTCTTTTTCTCTCTTTATGTCTGTCTGTTTATCTCTCTCTCCTGGGACTTCTGCTCTTTCTGTACTGTCTCCTGAAATAAAGTCCCATGCTGCTCCTATATTTTCTATCGTCTGGACTTTTTTCCTGGAATTCCAAGCCCACACCAAAGGCTGAATGTCTAGTAGTCACCTACCAGATCTTCTCAAATCCCACCCATCCTTTCCTCAACTCTCTTCCTTCTAGGGCAGGACAGAGCAGAAGTCGAGTGCTGGGTTTCAGTTTCTTTGTGGTGGTGATAGTTGCCCCCATCTTGCCACGTGTTCCTGAAGATCCAGTTACATGATGTATATAAAGGATGTTGCGAACCTTAAACTATGAAAATATAATGATTATTGTTCTTTTGAGGCCAGTGATCTTGTAGGAACCCTGGCTCTCTTCCTGGTCCCACCCTCCTCCCTTCCTTATGCAGTCAATGACCAAGTATTGTCAAGGCTTTCTCTATGATACCTTTTCTATGCTCTGTCCTAATTCAGACCTAATTACCTGTTTTGTCATCGGTTTCCCTATTTCAATCTGTCAGGAAACATTTATTAAGCACCTGCTATGTGTTAGGCACTGGTAAACACAAGGTATACAAAAAGAGGCAAAAAGCTTAAGTTCTAATGGGGGTGACATGCAGACAATTATATAGAGAACAAGTTATATACAGAATTAATAGGAAATAATTAATAGAGGAAGGATATTAAGATTAAGAAGAATTAGGGAAAGCTTCCTTGAGAAGGCGGGATTTTAGGTGGGACTTAAAGGAAAACAGAGAGGTTAGTAATTAAAGCAAAGTAGAGAAGGCATTCCAGGCTGGGGGACACCAGAGAAAATGCCCAAAGCCAAGAGATGAAGGGTCTAGATTGATGAAGAGGAGACCCATGGCACAGGCTCAAAGAGTGTAGGTCAAATGAGGTGTAAGAAGACGGGAAAGGCAGAAGGAGGGCTTGGAATGCCATACTGCCATAGGGAGCCACTGAAGTTTATTGAGTAGGGTTAGGAGTGACGTGGTCAACCTGAAATTTTTAGTGATTTTGTGGAGGATGCGCTGGAACAGGCTGAGCCTTGGAGCAGACTGACCCCAGAAACTATAGCAGTGGTCTAGCTGTGAAGGAATGAGGGTTTGTACCGGGGGAATGGCAGTGTCAGAGGGAGGAAAGGGGCACATTCAAGAGATGCTTCAGAGGTGAAACTGACCAGAGATGCTGCAGGAATGCAACTGATCAGAGATGCTGCCCAGGTGACACTGACCAGAGATGCTGCAGGGATGAAACCAACCAGGGATGCAATTGACCAGGGATGCTGCAGGGATGCAACTGACCAGGGATGCTGCCCAGGTGACACTGACCAGGGATGCTGCCC